>JAQPZY010001462.1:2045000-2320000 GCA_029931535.1 Margaritifera margaritifera
TCATCCGAGCGCCTGTTCAGAGCGAAAATCTTGGATCCAGTGTTGAATGAAAGTCTGCCTGGTAAGGAAATATGACAATTCATGCAAACAAAGACAGTTTCTTTGAAGATTATATTTTTTCAACTTGTAATACAATCAGCCCTGCCCATTAGGTGACTGTACACAATTAGTAACTTGCTTGACCTACCTGAGTGTCCAGAAGGATTTATTAGATTTGTTACATGGGCTGGCTTGGTGGGGGTGAGAACTTTGAAAAATAATTGTGTTGACCATCAATCTATGCATTCACAATTTACTTAGTGGGATGGCCATGATAGTTATCATTACAAAAGTTGCTTAAGTTCACATGACCTTTGGTTTTAAATGCTCAATTTCCTGCTTTGCTGTAGAGAAATTTAGGGTGATGAGGGTATGGTACAAGTATCGGAAGGTTTTGCATTAAACCACTTGATACAGATTTGATTGAGACCTTTCCTTTGATTGTAGACTGATAGGTCTCTGTTATTTTAAGACTACCTGTACATACTTATGTTTTCAACTTATAACAATAATTATGTTCTGTTATCATAAGACTATCTGTAGATACATATGTTTTCAACATGTAACAAATGAGTCTACTGATTCTTGTTAAAAATGCAAAAATGTTGATCTCCTGGATTCTATTTTATCAATAGATATATAAGATGTAAACATTTTGATAAATGATACAAACTTATAATTAGCAAATTTCCTTGAGTGTCCTTCATGGACAGCATCTGCTCTGTTTGACTTGCAGATGTGACTAATAGCATGGCTGTTGATCAGGTTTCACAGGACTGCCAAGTGGACTACTTGGTTTCACCTGTTTTATTACCTAGGGCAAATATAAAGTAGCTCTCTTGGACCGTATATACTTGATACAAGTTGAGTCCAACTGCAAACTGCACAGACCCAGATCTGTTGTCACATAATGTGGCAGCAGATCTGGGTCTATGCAGTTTGTTAGGAGTAATCAGTATAACAAAGAACTTAGACCCTGATCTGCTAGCACATTATGTGACAGCAGATCAGGATTCGACTTCCAAGCAATTATACACAGTATGTGGATTTTACTTAGAACAATCAAGTAAGCAAATTAACCATGTACTCTCTATGCAATGATGCATGACTAATTTGACTACCAGTCTCAGAGACCTGCACAGTTGACACTGTAACATGTGACCGTATTTGCGGAGATAATTGCTTTTACAGTAGGACTTGTTAACTGACTTAGATCAAGATTTGTAAAAGTACTTACCATAAAATAGCTTGTGAAATGTGTAGGATTGAAATCAGAAAGTCCACTTTTGAAAAGGGAATTTGCCATGGATCATGTAGTAGATATTACAGTTGAATAGGCTCAACTTTTTTGAATTTTTATTATGATGGGGTTTTAGGAAATTTTTCTTAAATAATGGTAATGTAATAACTTTTACTTTACTCTGTCAATATGTCACTAACAAGTTGGTTAGCTATTTTGTCTTTGGGTCATCTGAAGAGTGCTACCAAATAAAAGTTTATATAAATTTGGAAAGTGAAATTTCAAAGATATTCAACAAAGTGTTAAGTCCCAAATGACTTTAATTGGAATTTGGCATGGCTCATTGTGTAAAAGTGCTGATAAAAACAATGTCATTTCTTTCTTTCTTTCTTTCTTTCTTTCTTTCTTTCTTAAACATAATCATAGATTTATTGAAATATTGCTCTATATTTTGAGTAGCACAGATTAAACACATTGAACTAATAGACTGTTAAATAATCATGAATGACACATTATGCATTCATTATTAGTTTTCTGGCTGTAATGTCTGTCATGCATCATCCAACATCCATTCGGTGTCCATCAACTATTGCTATTCTCAATCTCTTCTGAAAAAACAATGCCAGATATATTTCAACCAAACTTGGTACAGAGCATCCTGGTATTAAGAATTTTTGATTTTATGCCAATGATGCCAATCTGCCAAGAAATATGCTCACCATTACTAAAAACAGAAAATCCTTTAAACAATGTCTTTTCAAAACAAAAAAACACTGAACAGAATTGATCACATTTGACAGAAAGTATTCTGGCATAAAGACTTTTCAAGCTTGTACAATGGATCCCAAATTGCCATCATTACTAAAAATAGAAAAACCTTTAAACAACTACTCCAAAATCAATGAATAGGATTTGACCAAATTTAACAGAATGCATCCTGGCATGAAGAACTTTAAAATTTATTTAGTTGATGCCAATCTGCCATCAAACATGGACACTTTACTAAAAATAGAATAACCTTTAAATGACTTTAAAGAAACTGCTGAATAGAATGCGACCAAACTCGAAAGAAAGTTTTCTGTCATTAAGACCTTTCAAACTGATACAGATGATGCTGATCCACTATCAAATATGGCTGCCATTACTAAAACCAAAAATTGAAGCGACTTCATGTTAGAAACTACTCAGCAGAATTTGAATAAATCTGACAGAAGGGATTCCATTACAGCTTTCAGATTTATATAAATGATATTGATTCATCATCAGGGAACGCCACCATTGCTATAAATGGAAAATCCTTCAAACTACTTTTTCCAAAAAAAAAACACTCTTTAGAATTTCGACATCAAATATAGCCACCAGTACTGAAAGAAGAAATTCCTTTAAATGACTTGTTCTAAAAGCGCAGCAGTTGAATTCGACCAGATTTAACGGAAATCATTCTGATATGATGGGATTTTTTTACAAAATGATTCCAGTCTGCCACCAAATGTGGTTGGTGTTACTAAATATGGAGAAAAAAAAAAAACTAATAACTTCTTCAAAATACCTACTTAACAGAATTTGACTAAATTTGACAGAAAGTGTCCTAGTTTTAACACCTTTCAGATTCATGCAAATGATGCCATTCCACCATCAAATGTGGCTACTATTGTTAAAAGTAGAAAATCATTTACACACCTTTACAAAAAAAACCCCAAAATATAATTTGATCAAGTTTGATACAAAAGGGCCATGGCATAGGGGTCTTTTAGTATTGGACAAATGATGCCAATATGCTTTAAAATATGGATGAAGATATTAAAACTTGAGAAACTTTGAGACAGTTGTTTTCATAACATATGCAATCAATAGCATTGGAGAAACTTCAACAGAAAGCATCCTATTGATCCAGATTTCTTGGTCAGGCAGATGTCAGCCAGGTGACTGATCTTAGACCCACTTGGGATTCTTATTTATTCATTTATCCAGCCAGCCAGCTATACATACATACATACATACATACATACATACATACATACATACATACATACATACATACATACATACATACATACATACATACATACACACACACACATACACACATACATGCATGCATGCATACATACATACATACATACATACACACACACACACACATACATACATACATACATACATACATACATACATACATACATACATACATACATACATACATACATACATACATACATACATACATACATACATACATACATACTCGAAATAGAAGTGCATATAGGAGATTATTTGTCGACCCAAACCAATTTGCCCAGTGAGTTCAAATTTCTCTTTGGCCCTTGGAGGGAGAAATGATTTCTCCCAAGAATTTTCACTTAGATCAAGTCCTGTTGATTATATGCATCCAATAAATTTCAAATTCATGTTAGTATGTTACTGACCATTACCCATATAATCACTGTAAAATTTATGGTAAACATGAAAATTTATGATATCATTCATAATTGCTCACTTCCAAGCACTGAAAGATGTCCTTTGTAAATTTAAAGCTAACGGCAAAGTGTTTGGTATATCACTTACATCAGTTTTGGAACCAATTTCATCGGAACTTGTATATGTACTAGACTTATCTCGAGTGAAGTGGCAACAGACTCTGAAAGAATTGCCTTTTTTCACATTTGACTGCCCTTTGGAACTGCAGTTGTTTTATATGTCCAAACTTATTATGGGACCTTTTGAGTTTGACTTATGGTTAAAGTACCATATATACATACCATATATATTCACTTACAAGTTGAGTCCAAGTGCAAAGTGCACAGACTCAGATCTGCCATCACATAATGTACAGGGAGATCTGGGTCTCTGCAGCATTATTAGGAGTAATCAATAGAGCAAACAGCATAGACCCTGATCTGCTGGTGCATTAAGTGATGGCAGATCAGGGTCTATGTTGTTTGCAGTTGAACTCGACTTATAAGCGAGTACATATGGTACTTTGAACCTTTTAGTGCTGAAGATGTCCCATTGGTCCTTTAAATTTGCATACAACTAGTCCAATTAGAAATTAAGGAAACCATAAGTCCTTTGAGAAGGGTAATTTAGTCAACTCAAACTGAGTTGTTTGACAGTCTGCAAGCAAGCAAAGTTATGATTCTGTGATTTACAATTTGTTACAGATGTTGCTAAAGATCTAGAGCATTTTCTCTAGCATTTCTATTCCATCTTTTGTTCATTCCTTAGCATATGCTAGAAGTATTTTAGGATAGTATGAGAAAACGGGAGTAGCATAAATTCATTTGTCTTAGTTACTCACAGTAAAGATGTTTTCTTCATCCATTGTATGGCTCCATCCTTTTCTTAAATGTAAAATGACTTATTATGAATTGTTACATGACAAGGATTTGCTATTAAGATCCAATGTCTTTCTTTGTTTCAAAACAAAACTTGAAGGCAAAAAGCCCCCAAAACATTGTTTTTCTATGGAATGTGAATAGTTAACATGAGAAACAAAAACCAGAATATCAATTAAAATATTATATGTATTATTAATTTTGATAATTATCACATTGCTAACAATTTCTGGTCTTGTCTGTTTTATAAGGCTTCAACAAATCAAGACAGGACAAACTTTGAAAAGTGCAAGTAAAATGTACATATTCTATAGAATTACATTTTTGGGTCCTTAGTTGCAGAAATATGGCAAACAGACCAAGTGTCAAAAAGAAACAAGCTAACGATTTCTGGATGAGCTAAAAATTTGACAAGCATAAAAGTTGATTGAGCACCAGCAAGAATTTTTTTTCTGAGTGATCTTCTTAATGTATGACATGTCAAACTCAGTCCAAAATTATTCCCATTGGTCACATTGTGCCTTTATATTCCTGAATAGAATGAGTTTGATATTGATGCCTTACATTTATTCATTGGTTGATTATGGATGTTGCTGCTTCAATGTTTATTTGTCAGCAGGGTTGATAGATCTAGAGTGCAACATTTATTTGTAATTCTGAACAAATTCAATGAGGCGGTGATACATAATGAAGCGCTCAGCAGTATCAGCGAGTGTCTTTGTTTGGATCACCTGGCCTTTTGAAAATATTGATATGAATAGTTCAGTGAGGTGCACTTTGAGCGCCAGCTGCCATATTAAGAACTATTCTCTCTATTGTTCATGGGACACTCTCCATCTGTTCCTTCCTGTGTGGAGATGGTCCATGGGAGACAACTTTGCTAAGTCACAGATACATGCTTAATTTAATGTTGCTTTGGAGACCACAAACTAAATAATTATGGCTCTGTGTGGGAAATAATTAAGTTCATTTTATGAGCTTTTGTAGTACAATGGCAGAGTTCAAATATTGACTGGACATTTAAGACTGTTGGCTAATATTCAACATGGGCTTATTCATATTCATAATGTGTATTATTATTGACCAGTGACACAAGGGGAATAGAGGAAATAAGAAATTTGATCGCAGAATTCATTTTAAAGAAGCCTGGCTAGTTCTTAATACAGGTTAACTATGTACAAGGATGGCAGCTAGCAGCTGAATTATTGAATGATCACTTTAATTGTTTGATTTTATTTCTGAATTTGGTAACCTGGATCCCTTGCTATTCTTCCAACATTCATGGATTAATCACATCTTTCTGAAACTTGTAGAGCTTTCTATTTGTATTTATTGACATTAATTTGAAAATGAATACAAGGGTGTGTATCTTCAAATATTTGGGCCGTTTTAAATTCCAAGGTAAGATGGCAGCAATTTTATCCATACAGTTGCATGCATATATCAGTGATCAGCATTTGTCGATCATTCATCAGACATCCAGTGTTTCACCTTGGCTGAACTGTTCTGTACTGTACCTCTGTCCCCCTATAAAGATCAAAATATGGGGATTTGTTAAATTAGGGGGATACTGATATTTTGAAGTGGGAGAATGTCCACTGGGCTTGCTCAAGGTGCAACACTGGACATCATATTATAACATGTCTAACCTATTTGAGGGGTTGTTTGAAAAGCATATTATAATTGTTACCTCTGTCCAATGGACATTTGTGGATGTTCAACAGTCCATGTTTCCAGTCACTAGCAGTTCATAAAGAATTTGTAGTGAATTTTGCAAGGAAGCTATAGTAACAAAAACATATTTTTCTAAAAGCAATATTATAAAATTATAAGCATTAGTTACTTGATAAATGTTTTTAATGTCACTAACATACTGACGACTGTTTTTGTGAAAATTTTATGATGCTAAAATATTATGGTATAGTTTACAGTGTATTAAATAGAGGGGAAAAATCAGAGCCTGTCTAAAAATGAATCAGGTATGACCCAAGTAAGGTGACTGTTATAGCAGGTAACACTGTATATCTATTGATACAAGTGCTATGGTCATCAAGCTGGAACATCTAGGAGCACTTGCTAACATTTTGGAATGTTCAGTCAGAGATTAACAAAGTTCATTAAGTTGATGTACTTTATTTTTAGGGGCACTTTAAAAAACCAGTGTTGGGAAAGAATGAACCATGTGTATGTACTATCAGTCATTAGGCTGAATGGAATGGAATCTTCTTGTTTAGTGTGTGTTTTCTATAGTTGATAGATAAGATCAGAATTGGTCTACAAGATATATCTGACAGTCTTTACCCTTGTACTAGGAGAACTGTTGATTGAAACAAGCATTCAGGCCCCACATTGTTTTTTTCTTGAGACCATGTATGTATGTATGTATGTGTGTGTGTGTGTGTGTGTGTGCACATGGTGTCTTGATAGTTATATTCTTTGCAACTGTGTATATTTATCCAGTGATAAGCCCACCCCCACCCACCCCCTTTTTATACAAAATTTTTGGGAATATTTACTGAAGATGTCAGTTTCTGATTATCTGATTATAAGCTCAACCCCCAATTTGGAAACATTTATTTGGAATATAAAACTTTTCTACTCCCCATCCCCACCTTATCATAGCTGAAACATTGGATGACAGAGAGTTTTTAAGTTTTAATAAAACTAATTGCTCATGCTTAAAAATTACCAATGGTTGTGTGTGTTTGTATCTCTGTGTGCATGCATACATGCATGTTATTTCATTGCTTAGTCTTAGTAAAAGTGACCTTCAAGCCATTAACTAAGATTCGTTTCAAAATTTTTATTGTTTTGTAGTCAGCGTTATGCTTTTTTTTCCCCTTTAATTTATGTTTGATTTTTTACACCCAGTATGTCACTGCATCAATCATGATATTCCTTTCTTATGAAAATAAGCAATTAGGATCAGCTTTCAAAATCTATTTATAAAATTTAAACTGCCAGTAATGTTAACATTTGAATTTTTGGATGATTGAATTGGTGACTTTTTTTGGCAATCTTTAGAATTAAATATTGAAAATCAAGAGAGAGATTTGATTCATTATATATTTACAAAGGGTTCATAAATAGTGGGAAATGTAATACAACACTTTACATTATCTAATGTCATCAAGGAAAAAATTATTAACTGACATGCATTATTTAGATTTCCAGAGTTAGCTTTTTCCACTTCAGGGAATGAAATAAAGTTACAAGTTGTATGTTGATTTATGTTACTGTACCCAATTTTACAACATCCTGGTGGATGTACAAGGGATTTTGAATCACCTTGCAGTGAGATTCATTGCAATCAAGATTCATTTAAAGGTCTGTCCAGAAAATTTGTCATTTTCAAAGATGTTTCTTTATTGATTGATTTAAGAAAGCTGATTGCTTTTTTAGAAGTATTTGTAGCAAGTTGGCAAGTTTAATAAGAAAGAATTTTAATTTGGTCAGATTGTTCGCAGTTAGCAACTGTTTTAATTACTTCTGTTCAATTGTGTTTTTTTTAAATCAAATTTAGATTGATTTAAACTGAACTCATTAAAATCATAAATAATTAAACTCGGTTTAACTTGATTGAATCAAAAAGAATTTAACTTAAAATTGAGGTGGGAAAAGAGTCCAGAATTGTAAATCCGATGAGTCATAACAGTTTGACTTCTTTAATTTTCCTATGATAAATTGAAGATGTCATTGTACCCAATTAGTGTTGGAGATATTAGTAGTGAATGGAAAGAACCTACAGATTTTCTCAGTTTTCACGACTATGCATATCCTATGTAACAGCAGTAATCCAAGACCACTGAAAGAGTGAATCCCAGGGTTATAGGTTTTCATTTAAATTCTTTCGGACATCTATCAATTTTCAGTTTGTTTTGATGATCCTTGAATCTATCCTCAAAGTAGTTTGTGGGTTTATAATTGATTGTCTCCACCTCTTGGTCCTCGAAAACCATATTACTGGTAACCCACTTTCAAATAAAAGCACTTTATTGTCTATTTACTGAAATAGTAGCCACTGGGGTTTTTAAAGCTTTGCCAATTTTAGATTTATTTGGCATTTAGATGGATATATATTACCAGCTTAACATTTCCCTTGTTCAGGCCTGTCAGGGGTAACAAGAAATTAAATAAAATTTACCATGTATACTCACGTATAAACCAGGTCCAAATGTAAACAACATAGACCCTGATCTGCCGTCGCATAATGCACTGGCAGATCAGGGTCTATGTTGTTTGTTCTAATGATTAGTCCTTACAAACTGCATAGACCCAGATCTGCTGGTATTGGCTTATATGCGAGTATATACGTTATGTTATTTCCACCTGTGGAATATCAAAGAAATTCCAAATGCTTTTCCTTGAGAGGTTATTTGGATATAAGGCAATTGTTTTCATATTTTGAATTGAGATTGAAAGAAGTTTTAGTGTATATTAGGGTGGAAATATCAGGTTGTGATTTTAATCCCAATTTTATATTCTTATGTTAAAAATAGTTTCTCCTTTTAAACTGAGAGGTGGTATGTAGAGAGTTACCATTGCTGGATCCTGACAGTTGTGTGAAATGAAGTTATACTATTTGAATTTGCACATACATTATAATGAAAGCTTTATAATAATGTGCTAATTCAGGTATTTTAATGATGATGCTGATTCAGGGTCCAAAATAACTTACCATTTATACTCGCGTATAAGCCGATACCAACTGTAAATTGCATAGACCCAGATCTGCCATTGCATAATGCGCTGGCAGATCTGGGTCTATGCAGTTTGTAAGGACTAATCAGTAGAACAAACAACATAGACCTTGATCTGCTGGCGCATTATGTGACGGCAGATCAGGGTCTGTGTTGTTTGCATTTGGACCTGGATTATACGTGAGTATACATGGTAACTGTCCAATGTGTTCAGGAGCACAGTGATGATATTGTTTTTGCATAGCCAGCAGAGATTGGTGAGCAGCATATTCAAATTGTGACAGATGGTGGCAGATTTGTCTGTTGGTCCATTTGCATTTTCCTGCTTTGACAAATTGTTAATACACAAAGGAATACATACACACTAGAGGTTCCAAGGCCATGAAAATTTGGGCATTGTCAATAGATCCTTTTATGCTGGCCCTACCACAAATGTGGAATGTGGCATATAGTATTACACTTCTCCATACATCTGTCCAACACACCTTGGTTACATTTAGCGTATAGATCAGGTAATACATTACAAAAGAGTGGATGGCAGGGCTTTTGTGTTCCATCAACATGTTTCTAGTTTTTTTTCTGAGGTGTAAATGGGATCTTGATGCATTTTGCACTCTCAAATTTGATACATAAATTCTGAATGCAAGCATTTTGATATTTTAAGCTTTTGTTCTGGAACTATTATTATTTCCTCAAAAGTCTTAATTACCATCAATACACATGTAAATTGGACACTAAAGCCTAAAACTCAGTCTTCTATAATTTTTTTCTTTTAGAGTTGTGGAAAGTATGAGAGACAAAAATAAGTTGTTTACGTTTTTGAATATTTAGTCCAGCCATATTAGAAATATAAGCAATTGTGCATTACATCTCTGTCAGTTTGGGAAACGGGACAACTTAGACCAAAACAACTCAGCCCAAGACCAGTTGACCCAGGTTTTTGACAACTCGCATCCAGCCCTGATTCAACTCAGATTTATGTACTTTGATGAAGGACAGCTGAGACCAGTTGCTAAAGACAAGTTGGGTCAGATATTTTAAGACAATTTGGACCTATTTTAATAACTTATGAGACCAAATTATTCAGTAGTAAGGGAGATGACCCAGTAATGATTATTTGGAACAACCATATTGAAGCTCATAAGTGAATGCATGAACTTAGCCTGGAACTTTGTTATAGACATTCTAATTTTTACCGCTAGATCTTGATGTGTGAATAGAGATGCTGTTTAAATGGACTTGTCTTGACTGAAAGTCAGCTTGTATTGGCCTTAGTAGCACTTGGCTTTATATAGTGTCATCTGATATGTACCAGATAAATGTATTGCATAACAAACTGCTCCCCAGATGATGTGTTGATGGAAGCTAGAGCACCATCCATGGAGCAGTTTGAGGGCATATATAAATACTGGAACCTGGGCCAATTTGTCTTATAACTGGATCTCACTACCTTTTGAGTTGTCTTAAAAAATTGATCTGACTTGTCTGTAACAAGTGGTCCGAGTTGTATCTAATTCAGAAATTCGTTCTATTGCTTAATGAATTGACAGACAAGATCTAAAGCAGTACACTGCACATGATTTCTGATACTTGGTTCACAACAAAGTTTCCTAGTAACGACAGGTATAGCAGGTTTTTCACTGAGCTTTAAATAGTGTGTGAGCAGAACTTGAATTTGAGTCACTTTAATATCTAGCAACCTGTTTTAACCTAGTTTCTTTATCTATCTCCTGAATGTTCTATATTAATGACCTGCATGTGACAGCCATACTGTAAGTATAGTATGTGATTTTAAATAATTTGTAAAAATGTTACTCATAAATTTGGTGAGTAAATTACTTCATTATAAACATCATTTATTCATGTTTTTTTAGAATATGAAACAAATATTTTGTGTCTGATTCTTTTCTTAGTGGTACCAGATGATTCACTCAGAAAGATAGGTGGGTGGTAAAGTTAAAGGCTGAATTATAGATAGGGATCCACAGTTATTGTAGTATTAGGTGGGAAGCCATTATATTGACTTTCAGTCTGACTAACAATCTGTGGGGACTGCAAAACAAACAGTGACCTTTAAGATCTATTCTTGGGCACACAAATAGGAGTCTTTCAGATTATATTTTTAGATGCTTAAAGCATACCTACCTACCTGTGTTGACATAACATTGAGTACACATTCACACACACACACCCCCAGTCATCTCCTGTAAAGACCTTCTTTTTTAATTTTTAACTTTCTAACTTTTTCAGTGGCATTTGTATAGTTGACATATCTTAATAACAATAACCTACCAAAAATCTGTTATTTTTATCAATTCTCTTGTTACCTTCTGTTTATCAATTCATACCATCTATCCATCTACCTGTATTCATTCTTTTTATGTATATTGTGCAAAACAGCAACAACGTTTTGCATAACATGCAGATAATCATTGACTGTATTAATTCAAGTACTAAAAATTAGACATATTTTTGGTAATTAATTGTAAAATGATACATTAACCATACATGTAATGAAAATTATATTCCTTTTTTTCAGCATCAATTGACCTATTACTCTTTGTTTGGCTAGTGACATTTCAGTGTTATTACTTGTATATTTTCAATAAAACCTTGTTTATCCGAACTCCTTATAGTTGATGAATGAGAGTTTGGATGAAAAAGTATACTAAATCTGCATGTTCTTGGAAAAAAAACCTGCACACATGCATGAATGAGGTTTGGATAAACGAAGTTCTTTTGTAGTTCATAAACAATGTTATCACAGTTGAAAAAGAATAATACAATTTACTGTTGTTTTTAGACGTTTATACAAAAAAGTATCTTTTAATTTCATGAATAACACGTTTCTGAATGGATTTACATATCCATTGGTCGAAGACAAGAAGAGCATAAGTGATGGGCCTGCATCCATCATCTTTTGTTCAACCATCATTTGTTATTTGTAGCATTTGCAGGAAAGTCATGTAACTTGGCATAGTTTCATCCTGAGGTCTGGTTTGTTTTAAATGAAAATGGTGTTCATTGAAAATCATTTTTATCACTTCTCCAGAACATAATGGTCATATTGACATGGGATTTTCACTAAAGACTTTGTATGACATGCATATAGTCTTAAATGAAAATGGTACCCATCTGATCTCTCACATGGTCACCATGGTTGTAATCATAGAAATCTTGTTATAGCTACTTCTTCAAAGATGACCAGATTGACATGCTCTTTTCACTAAAAAACTTCTTGTGTCATGTAGATGGTCTTATATCAAAGTGGTGCTGATCTGATATCCAACATGGCCACCGTGGTGGCTATCTTGAAAATTTAGGTATTGCTACCACACCAGAAGGGATGGACATATTGACATCGTCTGTCCTGCCAGCCATTCCACTTTAATTTCAGCACAGTAACTCACTTAAATATTATTGGATTTCAATAAAATTTGGTACACAGCCTGATTCTGATGAGACCTTGACTGAATTCAATTGTCAGCATTCTGCATCGTCATTGAGCAGAATTAAAGCTCCTGATTTTCAGACCCACCCAATTCTTTTCTGTACAATAACTCACTTAATTATCATTAAATTTCAACCAAATTTGGAATGCAGCTTGATATTGATGAGACCTTGACTGATTGCGATTGTCAGCATTCTTTCATTTTGTTTATCTGTTCATTATAGCCCCTGATTATCAGACATACTTTCATTTCTGTTGAATAAGTCCGGTATATGTGCATTTCAATCAAATTTAGAATGCAACATGATACTGATGAGACTTTGGCTGAGTTTGATATTCAGCATTCTGCATCATTGTTTAGCAGTTATAGCCCTTGATTGTCAGACCCCTCCAATTTTATATCCACACAAATAACTCCCTTAATTATTATTGTATTTTAACCAAATTTGGTATACTGCTTGATTGTCATCACACCTTAGTTGAGATTGATTGTCAGAATTCTGTGTCATCGTTTTGCATAGTTATAGCCTCTGCTTATCGGACCAACAGGAGACCTTGTCTGAGTTGTCGGCATTCTACTTCATCATTTAGGGAAGTTATACCCCTTAATTGTCGGAACTACTCACTTTTGTTTCTGCATAATAACTCTCTTAATTATATCTGGATTTCAACCAATTTTATAGGCAGCTCCATGCTGGTAAGATCTTGGCTGTGTTTGATTGTCAGCATTATAAGTAGGGAGTACTGTATTGTGAATTCAGTGCTTTTTGTGGGGTAAAAATGTCATGGTATTTATGCTTGTTTCAAACCATAATTTTAAAGAACCAGTCAACAGTAACCATCCTGTGGAACAATAGTATCACATCCCCAATCCATGAATATGATACAGTTGAATCCCCAATCCGTGAATATAATACAGTTGAAAAGGTCAATTTTTTACACAAACATGAAAATTGATATCCACAAAAATAATTCTATTAACAGCATTATACTTATAACTGTTCCTTAAGTGGGTTGATTACCATGTATAACAATTTAAAAGTTGAGAATTTGCTAAGATTTTTACATTAATTTGGCAAGAAATATCTGATTTGTTTCTCTGAAACATATTGAAGGTTATATGGTCACTAATTTCATTAGTTATACACTACAAAACAGAGGGACTTTGGTAAGATTTTTTATATGTGTGGCTTTTAAAGTGACCCATATCTGTATGAATTATATTCTTTTGAAAAATCTTGGCTTACTTGTGAGTTCATGCAACACAAAATGACATATTGGATATATCATTTGTAATACTAAAATGGTATGCCTGTCAATATAGATTATCAAGCATGTCGATTTGGGATGTACTATCTTGTATAAAACAATAACACTCAGTTTCTGTATTGTTATACCTGTCAGTATAGATTATCTAGCATGTTGATTTGGGATGTAATATCTTTTATAAAACAATAATACTTAGTTCTTGTATTGTTATCTTTCAATGTCATCATTTTCTAGACCTATATTTTTTCAGATCTTAATGTGTATTGCTGCAATAAGTCCAAAGAGCATGTCCCTCATCACAAGAAGAGAGTACTCAATTTCCGTAAATTTTTCCGTATGTACATGCAGTTACAGTTCTTGGAGAAGGTCACATTATCACTACAAAAGTGCACAGATTTCTATAGTGATCTTTAATGCTGGGTATACTGGCGTTATATCTGATCTACATTGTCAGCTTAAGATGTCAGAATTATATTCAGTTTGATTATATTTTGTTTAAAGCAAACAAATGTATAAATCTTACAAATATTCTTAATTGTTGTTATTAGATTTATAAGTGCAGCAGTCACATTTTGGAAAGAATGCCATGGTTTACTTTAAATTGGAAAAGTAGTAATTCAAGAATTCAGTTCTTTGAGTACAAAATTGGTTCTCCAGTCTTTGACCTTTAGTAATTTTATCAAAATGTCACTGAAGCAAGTAGGTTAATGTAATCTAATTTCATATTGTAAATTACTCACAGAATCCATATCATAATTCATATAAATCTTAGCATGTAATACTTAATTGCCTGATTGACTGATTGGTGTTTAACGGCACATGAAGACAACACATGTAAGTTTATACAGACAGAATTTGAACCCACATTCTTGCTTGCAAGAGCGGCACACTAACCTCTGAGCCACCATGGCTTGTCTATGTAAGGCTTAAGGTTGTTTTCTGTTTTTTTTTAATCTTTAATGTTTATTGGTTGACATTTCAGTTGTATTATTGAATGATTCACAAGGACACATCAGACTTGGGAAATCAAGTATCACTGTAGATATCTGTAGCCAAATTTTATAGTGATGAAATATTTTAAATCTATGCACAATATGATGTGAAGCACAATTTCATTGTGATGGGTTTATACTGATGTCATTATCATATGAAACATCCCAGATGATTCTGAAAGGATGAATTATGGATTATTATGATTTTCTAATAAATTAATGCAAGATAGAACACAAACTACAGCTACATCTCCCATGATAAGAAGAGGGGTTGGGTATGGGTTGGGAGCAGATTATAAATTTGCCATGGTGTGGACTTAATATCTGATGCAGACGAGAGGTATCCTTAGTAAATGTTTACCATAGTTTTTTAAAAATTGTGGTGGGCTTATTTATCATCAAGTACGGGTTATAATCCGATAAATATGGTATTTTCTGAAACTGATTTGAATGATGTAACTTAAATACATGTTCAAAAGTTCATTTAATGACAGACCTGTTGCTGGAGGGAATTACACTAGATTGACAAGCTAGTATTTATTGATTCAAAATACCAGGAAGTTCAAGATTTCATATGTAATTTTGGTAACATAATTTGTGTCCAAAGGAGCATGATAATTATGACTGGGTCTGCATCTAATGTATTTAATACTAATCAACAGTTGAGTGAGCTGTGCACAGTCACAGGATGATAAATTGTAGAAGAATTCATTTTTTTTTCTTGTTTTTTTTAAGAAGTATTGAACACTTTCCAGTTATTCATTTATTTAACGATGGTTATGGTCTTATCACTTTCATTGATTTAGTTCAACAGCAGAGATGGTTGCTTCATTTACTAGAAATTAATGCAAAAAACAAATTTTCAGGTCATTTACCTAGTATTATTGAAATACTTGTAAACATTTAAGTATATATTTTGCCTATTTATTAACTTAAAGATTACTGGATTATTTTTGAGCATCCAGCAAGGTCTTCCTCGATATTTCATAGTCAGATATTTCATTTTTTATTCTATATTATCTTTATAAAGAGAATTTGAGATGGTTCAGAAAGTACAATGTGACCACAGTATGTTCTGGAATTACAATTGGATTGACGGTGTACCCAAAAATTGGTTTGGTTTGGTGTTTTACGGTACAGCAACACAGGAAATATCATGCTGAGGCAATTGGAGTAAAGTATCTTGCCCAGGGACACACCATAATAGCTGACCTGGGTTAATGTGATGGTAGCATTCAAATTGGCATACTTCTTTCTGGTCATGAGTCCGGCACACTAACCAGTGGCTCCAATATGATTTGTAGACCTTGTCTCTTCAAATTCAGTAATTAAGGAAGGTGTACTCACTGTAAACTTTAATTCATCAAAGTAAATATTTCCACCATAGTGTATTAAATACCATATATATTTCCAAATCTCAAGGAAAATTACCTTCAGACCTGACACAGTTATTGATAGGACATATTGTAATATACTCTCTGCACATTTATGTTATTACATATAGTTCATGGATGAAGGGGAATAACTCATGAGAGAATATCGGAATTGGTCATGAATTAATGCTTTTCCTTTAAAGTTCTTTCAGGGATGTGGTTTGTGATTTACTTGATTTTGGTTTGTTCATAAAATTATAGTATTTGTAAACTTGTAATAGTTACACGTACAGTTATACAATGCACAATCTGTCATGGAAGGTATTAATCTATATACAGTTTTTTCAGTTATTTTATAAACTGATTTCTTTAGCCATCAGTGTTAGGGGTATATATTTACCCTTGTCCATCCATCTGTACATCCATAGGGGTATATATTTACCCTTGTCCATCCATCTGTACATCCATACATCACACCTTAGTAAGGTTTTGTCTTTAGGGCAGATTTCAGATATTGTGCTCGGGCATCCATGTTCCATCAACACATTTTTAGTTGAGAAAAATCTGTATGAATTCACTCTGTACAGAACATTTGCTTTGAGTATATTGTGAAACTTTACCATCAAAATAAAAAACCATTAATGGGGTGGAGGTGGTGCGGGTTGTGGTGGTGTGTGTGTGTGTGTGAGGGGGGATGCATTACATCATTACATTTGCATGAAAATTTTGGAATTGTTCTTTTACATAGGAGCAGAGTTTATATGTGCTGTTCAAATTTGACTGACTGGGTCAGGACCTACTTCAATTTACCAGGAATGACTGGGTTTGGTGGTGTATAATAAACTTATATCTCCTATTGAATGTATTACAACTTTTGTTAACATACATCTAGTAAGTGAGAAGACAAGCTTTAAAACAAGATGAAACTTACAATCGGGTAAAATTTGCTGCATTTTGACTCTATATTCTTTCATATATATATATATATATATATATATAGATATATATATATATATATATATATATATATATATATATATATATATATATATAACTGATGAACTCAGTATGAGCTTGTATTCAGTGAATTTATTTATTTAGTTAATATTATTATTATTGTTATTGTTATTATTATTGTTGTTGTTGTTGTTCAAGTTTCATGGCTTTGCCAACAAATACATTTTTGGTACTTAAATTTGCGGGTTAGTGGAAATGTTTCTGTTTTGTCCACAGAAGGATCGTTGTTTTTTTAGTCAGTAAATCTGTGCTTTTGAAGCAACCTTGATATCCATGAAAATTACTAGCACCTACCCCCTCCAATCATAAACAACATTGAATTCACAGTATTTGGTGTAGCATGCAGTGTGCATTAAGGTGTGTGTTCACTTCAGGCATAAAAATTATTTAGCACTGTGCATTCAGGTGTGTACACTTCAGCCTTGAAATAATTATGCACTGTGGATCAAGTGTGTGTACACTTCAGCCTTTAAATGATTATGCAATGTGCATTCAGTGTGTACACTTCAGCCTTTAACTGATTATGCACTGTGCATTCAGGTGTATGTACATTCTGACCTTTAAATAATTATGCACCATGCATTCATGTGTGTACACTTAACCCTTACTGTAGTAAGCACTCTGCATTCAGGTGTGTACACTTAGCCTTTGGAAAGTATGCATTGTGCATTAAGGTGTGTCTACACTTCAGTCTTGGTGTAGTATGCACTGTGCATTCAGGTGTATGTACACATAACCTTTAATGTAGTGCGCATTTTGCATTCAGGTGTGTATACACTTCAGCCTTTAAATGATTGTGCAGAATACAGGATTGTATGATAATCCTTTTTTGTAGTCATTTCCACATACTTGTAGCCATATCTGCACAGTAGATACTTTCATGTCACCTCTGACTGTCATCTTTGAGGTAGATTAATTAATACATAGCTTAATATTTTCAGTGTGTGAAATCAATATTTTGTTGGTTATTTTTGCTGGTAATTATGCAATATGACTGGTAAACTGGTTTCTTAAGGTATGGTGACCAAGTTTGTAGAAAGTATGCACTAAGCTGAAAATATGTCTTCTAGATAAATTTCATCTGAATTTTGAAGGAAATGGTCAGAAAAAGTAAAGTGCATGGAAAGGTAGTAGTAATTGCAAGTAGGTTTTACAGATTTAAGTACATCATTGTGCTTTTATACATAACTATATCTTCAGGAATTTTCAATAAATTTGAATAACATTACTGTATTCATTTGCTGACTGCTGCTTGACACTTCTGGTGGTTGGGAGACTGCAGATAACTATCAAATGCCATCTTTGAAAAAGGTATACAAAAATCACATATTTATTATACATTTTTGCTCATTATGTATCGCACTGTTGTGAAGCTACCAACCAATCACTGCAGTTCAGGGGTGAATTTCCAAACGAGATGTTGTGGTAATGATGTGACTGTTGTGCAAATGACATCATTGACTAATCAATCAGGAGACAGTTATTTTACTAGTTACTAGCCTCTGATTTTGGCTTGCCTATTTATGCCAGGTACCAGTGAACAATATTCACGGTGTTCATATTAAAAGGGACTTTCAAATAATCAATTGCAATGTTGTCTTGTTTCTTTTTTTGTACATAAAAATTGTGCAGGCAAGGTTTAAATACTGAACACTCATAAACTGTATATCATGTTTCACCCTAGTGCCAGGTCTGTCCAACTCCCCCTCTCCTTTCTTCAAGTTTTGGTTGGATTCTAACACCTTCAACAGATTTTCAACTTGAGCCATGACTCATAATTAGTATTTCAGAATAGTAATAGGCATTGGTTGAATCACAGTTGTATAAATAACAGCTGTATTATTTTGATGACCAGGTGGTGAGGTCACAAAAGATATAACTGTACTCCAGTATTATCACAGTTTGCATTGTCAAAGGCTTGACCTCTTCTAACAGTATCAGAAAACTGTATTTTAGACACTTCTTTGAGATGAGTTTGTCTCATTAAGTCAGGAAATCATAGTCTGAACTAGCAGATCAGGTTTGTTGTTATTTTAATGTCATGTTGATTCCCCAGAGTTCAAGAGGAAAGGAGGACTAGTATTGCTTACCTACTGTGCTAAGATCAATCTTGTATATACAGAGAATAGTGACATCATTTTGCCTGGGGTATCAGTTAAGTATATGTACAGTCAAACCTGCCATAAGGGTGACCTCAAAATAGCAGCCATCGATTTATATAGGTCATATTTAGTCCATTCTATTTTTAAATTAATACCTGTTTACCTATATATAAGGGATACCTGCTGAAAAAGGCCACTTTCTGCAATGTTCTTAGGTGACCTTTATTATAAATAAGTTTGACTGTACCACATTTTAAGCAGATCAGGGTGTATGTTGTGTTTTCTACTGATTACTTGGAACAAACTGAATAGACCCAGATCTGCTGGTGCATTATGCAACGGAAGATCTGGGTCTGTGCAGTTTGTAGTTGGACCAGATTTTGTAATAGAGAATATATGGTAATTCATGTATTTTTGTAATATTTGAAGCCTCCGCTTGTTCTAGATGTGACTGCTGATATTGTCCTCAGCAAATATATTGAGATAGAATTTAAATAGCGATAGAATTTAAATAGCATGTACCTGACATGTAAGGACTCTATCTACATTGGAAATGACAAAAGGGGTAAATTTATGGACAAGTCATCAACATTTGCAGCAGTGATGGCTATTTAATCAGTAAATATCCCAAGGCAGTATTTTTTCAGGTTTTTTGTTTTGTTTTGTAACAAATACAATTAATGAATGCATAAACAAAATTTCTCTTTGTTTAAAGACTGAACGATGTGATCTGGTTTTAAGTTCTGTGAAAGGAGATTATTGCATGATGTTTTTTTTTTCATTGAATATCAGATAATTAAAAAAATATTTTGACATATTATACATTGACAGTCAAATTATCATGATATATATGATTATAAGTACTTCATAATAATAGAGCCCTTCCTTATAGTCAAGAGGCATATATAGGCTTGGGTTACTTGTTGCTTCTTCTGTATTGAAATGTATATTTATGTCATAAGCATGGGAAACACATTGATTGGTTTCATGCTGTTCATCTGTTATGCTGAGTTTCAGCATGTTATATTGAGAACTATTGAACCAGACCAGAATTTGAAATGTTGATGCCTAAGACCTGAATTGGGTTCTCATGAAACCTTGACCCAAATTTCAAGGTCACAGGGCCACATTTTGTGCATGGAAAAGGATATAATGACTTTTGAGAAGGTATTTCTGTTTTTGCAGCAGCAAACCTAACTTAATTTCATATACAGATAACAGGGGTAGAATAATCTATTGCCTGGATTAGTCCAGGATAACTAAAAATGAATGCCAGGCAACTGTTTTTTTCCAATGTGAAAGTCCAGTCAGTCAGTCAGAAAATTTTATCAAAATGATAATGTTAAAAATGATAATGTTTGATATATTTTCCGGTGACAAACATTTGATCGTTAAATTAGTCCTTTGTTGAGTGTTGGATGATTGTTATCAGTAAGAAGCCACACTGTCAGTTACTCATTATATGATTAAGTAACTGCAATCAGAACTTTCAACCCTTCAGGATATAAACAAGACTCATCTTTTGTCAGAACAATAAGGCCAAACCAAAAAATGTGTGTTTCCTATTGCACTAGTTTTAAAATTAGGGCAGGCAGGAATTTTTTTTTTTTTTTTTAAACATTATATATAATTCAAATAATATTTAAAGCGCATCAAAGTATTGGGCAAAACCTGCTCAATTAGATGTACAAATCAATTTCGTAAATGTGATTTTTTAAAAAAAAAATTTTTTTTTTTTTTTTTTTCCTCCATGGAGGAAAAAAGTGCTAGGGTTGGCAATGAGAAACAGGGATGGTCGGCCGACCGGAAACACATATTTTTTTTGTTTTTTGTGCCTAGCATATGGTATTGGTTTCTTTATTCTTTTTCTGGACACACTAAATGCCTATGATACAGTATTGCTCTTTCTCATTGGTCTGTAATGGGCATTTCAATGTAGAGTATGTGGCTGTTGTTTCTGGTGGCAGACATTAGCTGATGGAATCTAGCAAATTTAAATATTCAGACCAATCACAGTTGTTATTACATACTATATTGGCTTTTGGAAAAAGGCTACTTTATAAATCCCACATGGAAAGTTTACAGAACCTGACAGATTAGATACTGGATTGGTAGTATGGAATTAATGATAATATGAACCTTAACTGTGTAAACATAAAATTTGGATAAGTTCTGGTCAGGAGTGGCCCAACTACTAGAAAGCTGACAGACAACAAGACACTCCAAAAAATAAATTGTTTGATTTTTTTAATTACACTGAAGATCACAAAGAATTACTATATAAACTTGTAACACATTTTCCATTAGCAGGAGTGACAGTAATTTTATAAGTACTACCGGTATGTATAATTTAAACTTGTGTTATTCCTATGGACTTTTTTTTCTTTACAATTTCAGGTCTTGATTAATTATAGTGATGAGTCATGTCAGACTTTTAATTTCTTAGAGCAGAGACCAATTTATAGATGTATTACTTGTTTTTATTCCAATTAATGAAATTTCAAAAGCAAATCAGAGTGCAGTGTTCAAATCAATTTTAATTGTTTTGAGGAGATTTCTACTTGTGGTTTCTCTTCTGACAAAGACTTGTGCAATCACACACATATACACAGACATATACACATGCATACAAGTAATACAAGTACAAGAAGAAACAAACTGTTTTCCATTGCAAAAAACTCCAAGATGATGTATTCTTAACGAATACAAAGGTTTGTCTTAAAACATATGCCTTGCTGCAAAAGTGTTTGAATAATTTTGATTACATCAGTCATGAGGACAGATGCAGTGATTCACTGTGGAATCAGAAAAATCAGCTGGGCAACCAGATTTTCAAACCTGGTTGCCTAGGGACTACCATGGATTTTCAAAAACTTTTCTATCCACTCAGATACCTTGGGAGGTTTCCTGGACATGGCTCAAGTCTTGTGAACTTTGTCCTATTTTCAAGGCCACAGAATGTCATTTAAGTGTCTAGAAGTGGACATTAGCTTGTGAGCAAAACATCTTCGAGAAATGTTTGATTAAACCACACTGAATTTGATTCCAGAATGTATCATTGGTGTGCATGCTTTTTGAGGTCAATGTCAAATAAATTGTTCAAGGTCACTAGAGCCTAATCAGGTCTTTGGAACCTTCCAAGGGATCTTCATATCAAATTAGGCCAGGTTTTTTGCTGGGATACTGAAGGTACCTTGCTCACAAGCTAATGTCCCTTTCTATGCATAAATACTATCCAGGTGCAGACTTAAAAAATTTTGATTTTACCTAGTTAGGTTTGACATTATTTGTCATAGTGTAATGGGAAGGGGGGGGGGGGTGAGGAGTATCTGCATTTGTTGACATTATTTGTCATAGTGAAATGGGAAGGGGGGAGGAGTATCTGCATTTGTTTTCAAAATCAACTACTGTACCTTCTAATTCACATACAGTACTCCCTCATTATAATACTGTCCATGGGAGACATAGAGTATACTGTCTGATAGCAAGACCACCTTGTAATAAAGTACATGATACATATAGTTGTACTACCACTGGATGAAATAGAACCCATGACCATATTTGCCTTTTAACAGAAACCATGTTATAATGAAGAGCATTAAAGTGAGACAGTGCTGTATATACCAAAATACACTCCTTGAATCCCCCCAAAGACTAGTACTAAGTAGGTTCTTGATTATTGTATACTTTTAGCACATGCAAAATAACAATTAATTGTCTTATAAGTTACACCCACAATTAGACAGTATGCTTTATGAGAAATAAATTGGTGTTTATATTCTGAAGTGACAAGTATGAATTTCCATTTAGAGATCAATTAAATGACTCATGTGACTTGGGAGCTTCTGTTAATGGGTAGCCACCTGTGGTATAAGGTTCTCCGTATCTTTATACTTTGTACATTTAATGAAATTTATTTAAAGAAAATTGATATATGCTCTGAGAATTCTAAATCTAAATTGTTAAATCAAGTGGTAGAGAGAACTTTTGAAGGGAAGAAATAAATAAGATAGTAGTCACACCTGTGTCAGGACAATAATTGTGCTTTATCATCTCACTGTATGTTTTCTGCTGTCAAAATACAATCAACTAACAGTCTGATACATGTACAGTACTACCTCACTAAAAGACCCTTTATTATTACATGGTTTCTGTTATAAAACCCTTCATTATAACATGGTTCCTGTTATGAGGTGGGTATGGTCATGGATACCATTTAATTATTCACTAGTATAATAATATGTACTGCCATTATTTACCTAAATATCTGGACATTAAAAATAATTACTTTTCTCACTGTTTGAATTTGTCTGCTAATGAAAATTATCTATTATCCAGAATATTTTGTTTGGAAATTTAATATCTTTATTGTTATGATTGTGTATTGATGCGCCTGGCAAGTACAATGCTGGCTGGAAATGTTCCCAGCTGGCAAACTAGGTTGCGTTATATTCTTGCTTGCCAATAAAAAAACACTTGCACGATAATGTTTCAGTGTTCTTTACAAATAAAGAATTCAGGTTGCATTTCTAGTATTTGTTTTTCTTTTTATTTATAAAACTATATGACAGCCTGTTCATTTGTGTACATGTACTGTCATTAGTGACAAGTCTTGGCAGAAACTTGTCTGCAAATGTTATCCAGTTCTAATGTTTCATAATGTAAAGACTGTACTTTATAATAGAATGTATCACTGAATAAAACACATCTATTCACTTTATCTCACCTCTGAAAACAAAAGAGATAATCAACATTTTCCTTCAAAAAGGCTTGAATTGACCTTGACAATAAAACTCCAAATATGGTAGTGATTGCCCTAAATATGTAATGGAGCCAACCTACTTAGACTGAATCAGGAAATAAAATGCAGAATACCCATTATTTGTACTCTCAATTATAAGTATCAAGATCAAACTGACTGAGTCCATAATCAAGTCATCAAGGAGAAATATGCAACTGAATAGAACTGAGACTACAAGAACTTGGGAAACTTGTGTGTCAGAGATGTTGACTGCTTTGTCACAAATAAATGTAAAACTGGTTTAGTTTACTGGATAAAGGAAAACAAAGATAATTACCTACATATATATTTAAACACTTTATATCATACAAGTGAATCTACTTTAGTGAGAAAAGGAACTGATGTGCATGACTGCTTGGTCTCCCTTTTGTACACTCTTCAGTGATAAATATTAATGAAACCTGCAATCACCTGTCAGCTCAATGTAACCCAACTGACCATTGATTTTACAGTTATCAAAGTGATTCATTGATTAATTCTGTCAACTGTCTAATAATGATAGGTTGTTTTTTTCATCATCACCCATAACAAGCTTGTGGCTTGCTTTGTTTAGGGAACTGCTTGATTACAAGTTCTGGAGCATGTCAGCTGTTTTAGATGCTGACTATTGACAGCACCTTCAGTTAATTCACATGATAATTAGGGTAATTAAAGCAGTTTCACTACAAGATGGTTGACTACTCAATCACCAGTTCTTCTAGTACAGGTAAAACATTCCTTAGTTTACATACCAACTTTAAAAAAAAAAATTGTAGGCTTTTAAAAACTTGCTTGATGTCCATAAATTTTTCTTTCTATTTAAAATTATTACAAATTTTGAAAATATCTAGAAAAGTGGAGAGTGAAGTTATTTAGGGTAATTATGGTATGTAATTCATTATAAGGTGTTCTCACTGTAAGACAGTATATTTTATGGTTCCCATGGATGGTATTATAAGAAAGGGAGTGCTGCATAATGCTTGTAGTTAGATGGATGGATGGATAGATAGGTAGATGAGTGTAGTGCTGACAAGATATCATCAGTAATATTAGTTACTTCCTCATGCAGAAACATCTCAACACAATTTAGCAATATTAAAAAAAAAAAGAATTTTTATTTGAAATAAAACAGCAAAATGACTTAAGTTACCTTGTGTAATATTTATTTATGGATAACTGTATTTTGGTGGTGCTTAGGAGTTAAATCCCAGTTGATCTACCAATATATTAATACAGTAATTATTTCATGATAAGACTGTGTGTCAGCCTAATAAATTTGTCAAAAAGTAGGCTGGGCTTATTTTCAGACCAAGATATCCTTAGTAAATGTTTGCCATAAGTTTTTGATAAAAGTGCTGGGCTTATTGTAAAGTATAGGCTCATCATTGGATAAATACCGTAACACTTTTTTTCAAACTCTTGATTGTGAGAGTTGCATGAAACATAATTTTTCAGTTTACCGTTACTTTTTAAAGTATAAAATTTATCTTATTGTCAATTCAAAATTCTTAAGGGTTTGAGCAAAGGATCTCTCTTGTCTTGTTCAATATGGTAATAAAAGTAGGCTTTTAAGTTCACTGTACAGGTAATGGCATATGAAGTATTGCACTATGACATCCTAGATTGCTGCTCAGTAACTTTGGAGTAGTCTACAAATAAAGGTGCAATTCCAATTGGCATATCATCCGGCAGGAAAAAAAAGTTGTTGTTGGGCAAACATGTACATCCTAATTTTGGCAGACAACACACAGAATGGCATGATACAGTTCTTTCTCTGGCACAAGGTCTATGTTTCTTACAGGTTCAGTGATGGAATTGACATTTGTGACATTATTCAAGGGCCTTCAGATATCACTTCCTAAACTAGACATACCTTTATAGTTATAGGTGCCTGTATATGAATGACAGTCCAGGTGATTGACAGACCCCACAATTGACTTTTGTTGTGGGTGAGACTTTTGAGCTAATGCCTGTGCTGGATGACTGATTATTGGTTTATTTGTATATACTTGATGTAGAAGTAAGCGTGAATAATGAATGAATGGCTCAGATCTTCAAAGGCGACCAAGTCTGTTGTGATATTGAACAACTGTAGTGCATGAGATGGCCTCATTCATGGTTAAATTGTTAGGTCATGTCAAGTAAGGATGTGTATTGGATATGTACTGCGTTCTGACAAAACTACAAGAACTTGGAGCCAAAATGGGAAATAGTAAGTAGTTTAAATGTCTTTTTCTTGATCTGCAAATTTTTGTGACCAGATACATGTATATTAAATTTAGTGTATTCATGTCTTAAAATATTTCTACTACTACAGACAAAAGTTGCGTGTTGACATTTTTTTTTATCCACAAATTTAAAGTAATATTTTATCTTTTTTCAGTTCATGGAGCATTATTACATGTTTAATAGGACTTTGTATGAATTAAGATTCAGTAAATATTGAGCAAATCTTGTTTCATTGTTACATTGCTGTGTACGAGATATTTGGCCATCTTATACAGTCATGTCCTCCCGTATCTGAGGAATCTCAAAATCCTAGTAATTACCAGTGGACAGTATACACAAAATCTGCCCAAGATAGCTTATTTATACATGTATTATTTTGTTAAAAGCTGTGGCACAGCAAGAAAATCTGCCCCCCCCCCCCCCTTAATTCTGTGGAACCCTTCTAATAAACAAATGTTGTTTGATGTGAACTTTAGGCCCCCAATGGGTCTGTGCGCTCCCCCCCCCCAATCCAGTTGCAGGGGTTGTTTGAGCGGTTGCTATGCCACTGATTTAAGGTATATCTGTTGATGGATAGGTGTCACTTTAATCAGGTTATTGGGTAATGAATGAAAATGCTATTTTGATCTTGTCTTTCAAGGTTAAAGAAGCTGAATAGAAGAATAGAGAAGTGTTTTTTCAAAATTTCATTTGTCTGGGGCAAAAATCGTGAAATTGATATTTAAAATTTAGTCAGATAGTCATAACAGAATACTGTAAATTAACTATTTTTCATTGGGTTCCATTTTATATATATATATATATAAGAATTAGTTAATGGGTTACGAGTTCATTGTTTCCAGTATCAGTAACAACAAACATTCTAAAAATCAATCATGAAATTAAAATGTTCAGTACTTATGATAGATTATTCTTTAATCCACACTGCCATTATATTGTTCACATTTCCAAAACAAGTAACTCAAGGAAGACTGGGTCACTTCATCTCTCTCTCTCTCTCTCTTGCTCCCATTAACCCACTCCCATTGTGTTTCCTTAATCCTACATCACTCAGTGCTTCTGTGAAAAATTGGTAATTATACACACTTGGCAATGTAATCATTCTCTTAGATTGCATTTTCCCCCATGAAATCCCATGCATTATTTGACTCAACCAAGGAGTAAATCTTGGGAAATTTTGCCCTTCTTCCCTTACTCATTAGGAAGTAAATTATGGTGCTTTTTGTCTTTCCTGACACACCATGAGGAGGGAGGATAAATGGTGTGGAATATTATTCCCATATCACCTATGTTTGCCCTAAATATGTAATGGAAACATGGACTGAATCAGGAAATAACATGCAGAATACCATTATTTGTAGTCTCAATTATAAGTGTGGAATATTATTCCTCTATCTAAGGGTCCCATCTAAGCTGGCATAAGGTCAGTGGCATCAGAATAACAGCATTTGTCAGGCTTTCTCACTGGGGAGCATACAGATAAATATATCAAACTACCATTAATATTCAATTAGTTTATATGCTCTGCAACAGAGGGAGTCCAGAGAGAAAGGAAGGTTACATGCACTATTACTTTTTGTACTATTGCTACTGCTACAACTATTACTTTTGGGTCTTAATGCTTCTTGTACTACAGTTTACGCTGTAACTACTGCTACTACTACTAATACTACTACCAGTGCTACTAGTACTACTGTCACTACTGTGTTTGCTGCTACTACTACTAAAGTACTACTGTGACTACTTAAGTATTGCTACTTCCACCACAGCAGCAATAGCAACTGCTACTATTGCTGCTACAGTTACTATCATACTACTACTACTACTAATACTACTACCACATCCAACATTCTGTATGTTCATACATCCATACATCTGTCTTGAGAAGCTTATTTGTTTGTAAATGACCAGGCTATTACAGCAGATTTTAATTTTTTATTTACACATTTTAGAATTATTTGGACTTCTGTATTTTTAAAAGAATTAAAACCTTTTTAGCAATATTAAACAAAAATCACTTCAGATAGACAAATCAAATTTATAAGGCCTATTTGTATTCCTTCATAGATAATTTGATTAGATTTTCAGGTGATATGCGATACCAGCAGTTTTTCAAATTGTTTTGCATATTTTTTAACTTTCTGAGAAAAACCTTTCTTAGCACAGTTAAACAAAATCCACCTGAGGTAGACACAATAAATTAGATAAGCATATATGTACTTATATGAAGATAACCTGTTAAGATTTTCATGCAATTGCAGCAAGTTTTATGCACCTACCACAAGGTGGAGCATATTATGTTATGATGTTAATTTGGTTTCTGCACACTAACTGAGTTCTCGACCATCTACAGTTAACAGAACTTTGTAGATGACTTGTACTTGGAGTAAGGAAGAACCCTATAGATTTCAGGCTCACAAGCTCAAGGTCATAGTCAAGATCACTGTTATTGAAAACAAAAATATGATTTGGACATGATAACTTGAGTTCTCCACCATCTACAGCTACCAAACTTTGTTGATAGCTTGCACTTGGAATAAGGAAGAACCCATCGATTTTTGGAGCTGAAAGGTCAAAGGGCAAGGTCATTCTGACACAAGAAAAGGGGTTTGTGCAAATAACTTGTTGGTTACCAAACTTTGTGTAAGGCTTGCACTTGTGGTGGGGAAGAAACCTATTGATTTTGGAGCTAGAAGGTCAAAGGTCAAGGTCCTGGTGACTGAAAGAGTAAAAATGGTTTCTGCAAAACAGCATCAATTCTACATCACATGCCTCAAGCAAACTTTGTGGATGCCTTGCACTTGGGGGACAAGGAAGAACACTATTCATCTTGGGGTTCAAAGGTGAAGGTCACTGGCTGAAAGAAGAAAAATGGATTGTGCACAATAACAGTTCCACATCACAGATCTTTACTAAAATATGTGGATGGCTTGCACTTAGGGTGAGGAAAAAGTCTCATGATTTTGGGATCAAATGGTCAGAGGTCAAGGTCATCATGACAAAGAAGAAAATTGGTTCCTGCACATAAATTTGAATTACATTGAGGATTATTAAACACAGGTGGTCATATAATTTGCCATTCATGGTACTCTTGTTCAATTTTAATAAACACAGTTTTTAACCTTTTGGACTTGCTTTTTCACAAAAGGCATGTCTTACATTTGACAGATGAATTCAAATGCAGTGGTTTAATTTTTGGTCACTGGGTCCATAGCGGTACCACATGATATCCAGAATCACATTGTAATGAAGGGCATTATAATAAGGGAGAGCTGTATTTAAATGTAGATTATTTTATAGTTTGTACCTAAATCAGTACATTTGTGCTTTGCCTTATCCATAAATTTGCAAATTTATAGACTTCTATAAAACTCGTTTCATTGGTATTTGTTGCTCAGAAAATTAAGCTTAATCTGATATTCATGATTATGTACATCATCTTATTATCAACAGCAAAATTCATTTGAAAAAGGTGAAAGACACTGTCATTATCTTTGTGAGATTACCAAATTTAAGATGTTACATCCAGAGCTTTCATTAACATTTCCATATTAGGAGTCAAATTGACCCCTAAGTTGTCAAATCTAAGGCATCACATTTCAGAGTTTTTGGAGTCAATGCAGATGGTGGATACTAATTGTTCTGACATATTACCTTAATCGATGAACTATTAATTTTAATTTAAGAAGAGATAATGGACCAACATGATAGCCACTATTCCATTAAACATCTTTAGTTGGTTTCAGAATTTTCAAGTAATGATATGTTTAAATTTGGAGAAAGATCAAAGTGAAATCTCATGCACATCTGATAACAAGTACATGGTGGAACAGTAAACACAACTTCATCTGTGTTTTAAGTCTTTGAACAGATGTGATCAGTGAATCACTTGGTTGACACTTTCTGTACATGACCTTGGTCTGTTACTTCAGAGGAAGCCACTCCAGCTTCAGACTACAACAGTACTTGAGCCACAATTACCTCCATTACCATATATCTAAGCACAAATAATCTTCATGAAAAATTGATAATCAGAAAACTTCAAGAAATATATGAATCCATGAATAAAACTTGTTTGCCACCAGTATAATTGAATGATAAATAATCCTTCTGGTAGAAAATTATGCTAGTTACCTAAAGAAATGTAAAGAGATTTTCTTGAAACTTTGCCTAACTATATACATGTATCATGACTAGATGGTGTGTCATGCCCCCTCCCTCAAGGTCAAGGCAGCATCAAGGGAAGATGTAATTCTTTGACTTGCAATCCTGGAAAATGTAACTCTGATTTGTATCCTTGTGTATAATTTTAAAACCGCTGAAGATATTTTAATGAAATTTTGACCAGTTATATTTCAAGACAAGACAGTTTCAGCCATACCATAGCCATACACCCTACATCGATGTCATCAATGATAATGGCATAGGAAAATCTGAAATGGTCACCTCTGTATTTGTACAGGTGAAAGTTTTGACCCAATGAAGATATTTTGATGAAACTTTACTCAGGTCCACACCTTGTCATGCAATAGTCAAGTCTTTAGCTCAAAGGTCATGCATATTAGTATGGACAAAGGTCGTGAGAAGGGCATATCATGTGCTCTTTATGTTATTTTTGTTTTATATAGTTGTAAGCTTTTTTGAACCAACTAGCATATCTTTGTTGGTTCAAATTTCAGGAGATCAGTATGAAAAGGCAGAGATTTTCACATGTTGGAGCAATTTGTTTGTGAAAGAAACCATGAACAGTAGTGCATGATGTCACAGGAGACTGGAGAATAAGAGTGTTGTATATTATCAGATTAGTGAGAGTGGACTGTGAGTCAAAAGAGAGCACATATTTGGATAGGTATTATAATTGTATAAATCTTCTGATTGCTTCTACATGCTATTTCAGGAAAGGTGAGACTGGTACTGTTACTATCACAAGATTCATCAGGACAGATTATCACAGACATGAGTACTATCAATCAGTCCAGCACTATGCTGATTCTGTCAGGGGGTGCAAATTTATGAATTTTCCCATGTTATCTAAAGAAATAATTATGTTATTTCCAAAGTTACCTTCTAAAATCCCCCTGCAGGCTCAGGGACATAGAATAGGCCTGATGTTCCCCCTGCATCTAATAAGAGGCGACTGATGAAGGCAAACATTTTGCTTTCGGATGTGTCCCATGATATTGTTCCAGCTGGGAAGTTTTTGGATTTTTAATTTAATGATTTTACCTTTGTTTGCCTTTATCTTTGTTTTGTATGTCTTTTTTTTAAAAAATACCTAAACATACTTGGTACTATATAGCCAGGATTGTGCTATGTGCCTTTAAACCCTATAAGTTTGTTTTTGTTATTGGCTATATTATGCCCAGGAAATGGGAGCTAAGTGCCTTTCCAAAGTACACACAGAGGCTGCTGACCCAGGATGGCTTGGATGTTTATCGAGCCCGCAACCATTTTAATAACTGTGGCTCCCCTTTAAACTAGATTCATACATGCATATATACATGCATACATACAGTGGTGTCTTTCTGTATTTATTTCCTTAACCTGTATCCATTAAGTAACTTTATTTGTTATAGATAATTGTGCTAGTATTCAGTTGAAAAAGTCAAAACTGCTAATGGCTCATTTATTTACAAGCTGCTCAGCCAATAAATTTCCATTTTTCCATTGATGTATCAACAGATTTACCAATAGTGGAATTTAGTTTCATAAGTATATAATATAATGTGTTTTCTGGTTGAATAGTCATTGTTTCTGCATGCCATGTGGTTTACCCTGTGATGCAATACCTTAGTGTTCTGTGGGAAAAAAAAGTTCTAATTGAAAACCATACATTGTACCTACACCACATAAGATAATCTCATCTGTCAGACTGTCTATTAGTTTATCACTCAGTCCATACTTAGATAATATAATTGTGTTTTGTTTCATTGCTTACCCCATCCCCTGTCCTATATACACTTACATTAGTTACTTTATCCACGCAGGTAGCCTGTGACCATAAAATTACTTTATCCATGCAGGTAGCCTCTGACCATAAAATAAGCAGAGGATAAAGAATTATAACAACTTCCAATCTGTACTATTGATGATTAGAATGATCTTTAATGGCAGATGCCATTTGTATTCTAGTAATATAGGACTGGGTCTTTATTTATAGTCTTTATTAAGGCCAGTTTGAACAGAATGTCAGGACACATAACTTATATACTTTTGTATAAGTTGGGTCCAACTGCAAACAAGATAGACCTTGATCTGCCAATGCTTTATGCAATGGCAGATCTGGATCTATACAGTTTGCAGTTGGATCTGACTTATATGCGAGTATATAAAGTATGTCTTAGTCAGATGTGATCTTGCCACATGTGTTTCTTTCTTTGTAATGTATGGCAAATCAAAAATAACTCCTTGCCTTTCTTGTCAATTTCTAATTCCTGCACTTTCACAACAGAACATTTTTATTGATTGTACATGTTTGCATTGTATTATCACTGTTTATCATCAAATTCATCACAACCGAGGAAAACCACATACATTGCTTGGGTGTGACCATGAATTCAGAGAAAGGCAAGAACATGGTGCAAATCAGGACTTGATGTTCAGCTGGCTCATGAAGATCCTATATAGGCTTCTCAAATTTTGCTTATATGGACATGGCTGATATACTTAAATAAATTTTTCTGTTTGTTCTGATGGAAGTTTTAATTCCTGTTGTTCTTCAAAGAGCACAGTGCAGTTGCTTAGACTCTACATACATGAGCTGCAGGTAACTGAGAAAATGTAACCCATGACCCCAAGACTTTGCTTCTGATTGGTCACTTTTGCCCGTCTTGAAAGAGTTAGTATGTATGTATATGTGAGGTTTAAATTGGCACGTCAGCACAATGCTGAAAATATGGTGCCGATTAAAAGATACCATATAAAACTGCAAAGATAAAGATTTTGCAAAAAAAACTTTAAGAAGATACATCCTTATATATAAACATATGTAGTATAGCAAAATAAAAATAAAAGGCAGTGTGAGAAAAATCATATGCCTGGGATAAATATTTTCATAAACTTTAGTAAAATTTTTGGATTTTTCCTTCTTATTCTATATAAAATTATGAACAAGTAACAGAAAAGTTTCCTTTCCCAGCTAAATTTTCAACTTGTCCTAGGCTGACGGACAGCTATTTTTCCACTACTGAAAGGTAACGATGTTAAAACTATGTAAAAGGTATATAAAATAAAATCTGAAGATGAAGACAGATATAAAATCCTTAAAATATAAGGTCAGAATTTATAAGAGACAAAATAGAACATGTTATATTCATCTGTCTGACATATCTAACTGCAGTTAAGATTTTTTTTACACTATTTTGTTTTGCCATATGTGCTGCAGCATATGGATGTATGAATTATCTCCCCATGTGGCTGCAGGTGCTCTTTCTCATGTATTGAGTTAAAGAGACAAAATTATTCCTCAAAGCAATTGCATAAATTATATTATTCTGAAAAGTTAAATAATTAAAATAATAGTCTAAGAGTTTTGCAGAAATATGAATGATATGCTTGTATCATGCATATGGATAGCAGTAGAGAAAAAAACCCACTTTTTCTTCATGAGCTTAAATTTATTGCGGGAAATTGGAGTTGGGCACATCAACAGTAATTATCCCCTGTATTTTTAAAATGAATACATATACCAGAAAAATAGACCTATTTTTCACCAGTGAAAGGCGAGGAGCAATTCATGTATTCAAGAAATTATCAGTAATTTGTATGAGGATAAATATGACGTTGGTTCATTGGAGTAGAAATTATTTTATTTAAACTGTGGTTTTATCTGAATTATCAAGGAAAGGACAGTTTGAGCTGCAATACATTTTGATTTATGTCTGAAACCTACCTCAAAATGTGGCCCTGATTCCAACGAAACTGCCAGAGTAGTAAACAATGTATCCTGTAAGAAAAATATATACAAGTTTGTGTGCATTCGAGTTTGGGTGTGTGGTTGGAGAGAAGAGAGAGAGTAGTACAATAACACAAACAACACTCAGCACTGACACTATTTTTGCGCAGCTACATCAGTGAATACGGTAGTTTCTAGAGTCAGAACTCTGAGTTTTTTCTTTTTTCTTTATTTAATGGCTGTAACAGTGATTGAATACAAATGAGAAATAAATGGACATTGGATTAGACCAATCTGAGGGAGACATTATTGATTCTGTAAATATATTATTGGTACATTTTCACATGTCTATCCTGTGATTAATTCGGGAGATCTGGTCTCAAAGTTAATTCCCTTTGTTTTCCAGGATGTGTAAGCAATGAAAAATATTTTGCTTACCTGAACCTTTTTCATGTTTTTAAAAAAGATGACATTCAATTTTATTAAGTGTACACTAAGTTTTCCCAATGATCAGCTGTCAAACCTAGGTGGAAACAGTGGAGCACAATAGAAAAATTGATTTTCATTCATGGTGGCATTATGAAATTTATACAAGGCTGTAAGCGAATGGGAATTTGGAAAGCTGGGAGTAGTGAAGATATTTAGTGTTAAGTAGAAATTCGAATTTATCACTAGTGTTTTGCTATCATAAACTCTAGGTGTGCTTGTTTTTGCTGATTATTATTTATTACTGTATAATACTGATTACTTAATACTAAAAAAGAAAAAAATATAAACTAACAAAGTTCTCTTTGAATTAAAGTTTCTTAGTGTTAGTCTTTTAAATTGATATTTATTTTAAAGTTAATCGATTTTCACAATTGGATAGATTTCAGGCATATATGCTGTAAGTGAAATGGGAAAGAACACTAAATGATTTTTAACTCATATAAGGAAAATTGTGTGGTAACTTTATAAATTAATCAGCATGAACCAAAAATGTATGTAAAACTGATACAACAGTAAGTTGTAGCTAGCTTTTAGATATATATTTTTAGTAATATAAGCGACAAAATGGAGTTAATGGTGGAGTGCATGTCAAGTAATTTTATCTGATCTAATGGCTTTGTCTGCATTGTTAGGATCATGTTATTCTTTGTTAGTATGAATTTGCTTTATCACTGTGTTGGTGTGTATTGCTCAAATTTATCTCGCAAAACATCTAAAAAAAGTGAGTCATCTATGATTAACCCAGTGTTGTTGAAACAGAGTATATTTGCTTTGTTGGTTATTTAGGTACATAATTGTGTATGTTATATCAACATGTCTGAATATTGATGATATTTTAAAGTGTGATTTTTATGACAATTTGTAACAATAATTATTTGTTCCAGGTTTTGTAGTTGATTCCTACTATCATGTTATGAATTAGACTACAATAGTCAGGTTTGCTTGACCTGCTATTGATTTGTTTCTGCCCTTGATCAATTATAGCATACTGATTCTGTATTTAAGTTTCAATCTATTGCATTATAATGAAATCACATACCTTATGTTGCAGTATCCATATGTTTTTTTTTTTTTTAAATTTTCATCTTGGCATGTTGTTTGTGAAACACAGAAACACCAGTTTCATCCCGTTTTCCAAATGTGAATTAGTGATGGAATTTCAGGGTCTATTCTAGAAATGAACATTTACAGGAGAAATCCCCCCCCCCCCAATTTAGAAAAAAAAGGGTGAATTTTCTAAATATAGGAGGGATTTAATGAAGAAATAAAAATAGGACTTGAAAAGCACACATTCTGTTGAGTTTTTCATGCAGTCTTTTAGAAATAAGCATAAATCCTGCAATTCTGAATCCTAGAATAGTCCTGGCAATTTATGTTGAAAATGTCTTTCTTGTCACAAACCTTAAACTCTTAAACTGAAAATTAGTTACTGCATTAGACTTGACAGAAAACTTAGTAAAAAGTTAAGAATGTACAGGAATTACTCAGTGTTTGCTTGTTATCAGTCATGAAGCTAAATATCCATGACATTTGAAAAGAAAAACAATGCTGAAGTATGCACAAGAGACAGAGAAATGTTGAGTATTATAGTTATGAATGAAAGTATTTTGAGATGATTCTTCATTTTGAGGTGAAAACTTGGCTGGCATTAAGTTGAGAACATGAATGTATAGAAAAGAGCGTATCATATACTACAGCACACCATATTTCAGTGTTGTGTACTAAAATTATTGCATTATAAAAATGTCTTTTTCTTCAAAACTTTTGTTTCCAATGTAGGAATTAGGGAAGTAAATATGCATATTTTAGACTAAATTGTTGTTTGTAGAATAGTGCTTTCTCACTCTCTCTCTCTCTCTCTCTCTCTCTCTCTGTTTCTGTCAGTCTGTCTCTCTCCCTTCCCCCCTCGCTCTTTCTTTGTAAAGGTATTCACTTTTCAAATTTAGTCTTTGTGTTTGAATTGTATCTCTGCAAAAGGATTGGTCCTAGTATATTGTCATCTTGTATGAAATTGATATGGCTTCTCAAATTTGTAACATTACAAATATGTACTATTAAGACATGATGTCACAAAAGCTGAATAATAGTATAACACCTGATAAAATAAGATAAGATAAGATTTATTTAAAGTCGGCATGATTTAAAACAACAGATCAACGTAAGCTATAATGAGGTTTTTGCCGACGTGTCATAATAAAATGATAATGATATTAAAACAAAGATTTGCAAGACATACAAACATACCGGTAGTACATAGACACAACTGGACAAAAAACACATACTGCATAACTTAAAATATAGACAAGCAGAGCATTTTAAAATCGTAGTAATTAAAAGTGAATTCAGTATTTAGGTCATCTAAAAAAAAAAAGGTACTACAAAAAAATTACAGGTTAACAATCAAAATTTATATTAAATGCAAGAGGCAAAAGCACCAATTTTTGACTAAAACAGGCTGAGATGCAGATTATACAGTACTTAAAAGAAAGAAGCTCACAATTGGCACCTGATAGTACATAAGACAAGGACACATAAAACAAAATGGTAACACAAAACACCTGGGGTTTTTGAATTTGAATTTTAAACTCATAACACTAATTTTTTTTAGCTGTTTATGGACTGAAACATTATCTTATTTTGCCTTGTGATAAACATAATTACTCAGGCGTGCAAAACATTTTAAAATTTGTAACACTATTTTTTTTAGCTCATTATGGACTGAGACATTACCTTATTTTGCCATGTGATAAACATAATTACTCAGGCTTGCAAAACAATAGGTCTGAAATAAGTTTAATGTGATATGGGCACTCATAAAGAAATGCAGATATGGCATAACAGTATTGTGATGGGACATGCTTAGCATTATACAGCATATTTCCTATATTAAGCCCAGGAGACCTGGCCTTGTAAATGTGATGCTGTGTGGGGGTGGGGTGGGGCATGGGCTTTAATTGGACAAGGCTTTCATTGATAAAACTGTACCAAATTTTTTTAAAGTTGGAGATGGGCTTGTCATTAAGTATGCTCTAATCATTGGAGAAATATGGTACTTTACAAGATTTTCCCACAGCCTGTCATTCACGTGTCATCTTTGTACTTTCTATAATTGTCTTCTCTGTTGGTTGTATTTGGAGCAATGCACTGTATTGGATGTTTGGTGCTTTGGTGTTTTATGGCACTGCAACACTCTGAGGGTTATATCTTGCTAAGGCAAGTAGAGTAAAATGTCTTGCCCAAGGACACACCACAGTAGCTTATGCAGTCTCATTTGATTGTGGGAATCAAACTCCCATCCATCTGTATACATTGTCACATTATTACTGGTGGGTTCAAACTTAAGGCAGATCATTTGCATTTTTCTGTCAAATTCAATATTTTTAGTGGACATTTCTGTCAGTTTTTTATGACTACATTTCTTAAAGAGAGCCATAGGATTATTTTGTGCCATTTTCAAAAATGTATAAAAATCATGAAGAAAGACCACTTTGAGACAGTAAAGTATTTTTTTGTTTTTGTTAGTTTTTTAATGGCACTTTTAACACATTATTGGCTACATAATGCCAAGGAAATAGGAGCTAAGTACCTTTCCCACAGACACGCCACAGCAGTCGATCTGGGCTGGCCTGGGTGGTATCGATCCCATGACCTTGGATTACGAGTCCAACACTCTACCAACTAAAGCTCCCATGGCTCCCGACAGTAAATTAGATCAAGTACTTGGTTGGTAGATGTTGCATGGTAGTGTTTGTGCTGCTTAAACATGCTTAAGCTAATGCCACTGTTGTATGGTTTGAAAGCAATTTAAGGCGCACAGCAGCCAGTAACTATAACGCCCCCATAGTATACTGCTGCGATTCTTTTAACACTGATATGGTCATTTATACCATTAAATTGGTTGAATTTTGTTTATTACTACTGCTTAATTTATTTTATTTTTAGTTCTTGGCCTGTGAGAACCAATTATAATGTAGTCTCAAACATTAGATACCATATTTTGGTGTTTTAATGATTGATTATGACACAGTATTGTTGGAACATACCTTGGTATAAGATGGCTTCATTTAAAATGGGGGTCACTTTTAAGGCTCCATTGAAGAATTAGCAATACAGAGGTAGCACTGTACATAAAACATTTTACCTTTAGGTCAGTAAACAGTCTTGAACTTTGGTTCACCTGAATGCAAAAATGGTCAAGCATACTATTTACCTCAGATCATTAATATTTTCTTGTTGTTTTCTAATCGCTGTGTCAGAAGCTAGTACTAACTTTTCACAGTTGGAAAATCACTAATTCAAATGGATAACTTTTGATACTGCTATAGGTGATGATAAATTATAAAGTGATCAAGTTAATTTCTGTATGTTCACAGGTTGTTTATTGTACCCTCTGGCTATTGGGATGTTGAACTTTCTTATTATAAAGATGACTGCCCTATTGCCTTTCTTGGCTATTAAGCATCAATACTCCATGAAAATGCCTCTTTATAGATAGCTGCTCTTTCTAAAAAGCAAGTTGATCTTTTTTTTTTAAATGCAAAACTTTCTGTATCATTTGCATGGTGAGATACAATACAAGCTGCCGTAGTGAACACTTCTACACAAACGCCACCTGTTCACAATAAGACAATATATTAAAGTCCTTTTCCAGATTTTTTAATAATTTTCAACTTCTATTATAAAGACACCTGTCCATAAAGAACACAATTTTTTTTTTGTCCCATGTGGCCGTTACAGACAGGTTTCACTGTATATATGTTAAGGTCACCCTGAACATTTGTATTTAAATATTCAGAAGCTTCAGTTGAGCAATAACGGATACATAAGGCTATGATTAAACATTCACATCATACATAAATATTACATATCATTTCTGATTGGTATTTGGTATGCATGCAGTTTATTTCAGTCATGCAGACTATTCATCCCACTAAAGCCACAGTGTACAAAATCAATATCCATGTTGTTGCTGTATTTGAAACTTCAGATTTATTAAGCGGTGATTTAACCAATTTTGTATGGATTACTTGCGTAATTGCATGTGGGATTTATTGTATAAATTTCATGGTGAGTCTGATTAAGTTTCACTTGTAGCTTTTGGTTCGATACTCGCAAAGATGATGAGTCAGGCTGTCTGTGCAATGACATAAAGCTTAAACTTGATGAACAGCTTCTGTTTGCATCTCAATTTATTAGTCTGTTGATGGAATAAACTTGTTGGTAATGTTGTCATGAGCTGTGAGCAGTTTGTTACTGCATTGGCAGATAGGTTGCTTATGTTTTATTGCTTTATCATGTTTATAAATAGCTATCTTACAATTAATTCCATATTATTAGTTACATGGTTTGTTAGTGACAAAGTCTGTAATGAACGTGCAAAGCACCTGTGCTGAGTTCAGGTAAGTTTTCTACCAATTCAGTTATGTCATTCGTCACATCTTTTCACAGTGACCCATTATTCTTCATACTAATCAGGTATAATCTCATATTCATGCCATTGACTTTTACCATTGAAAACACAAACAACTGTTGGATGAATTAGATGTTTTAGATCATAAACAGTATACTTTACAGAGCTAAAAAAAATTGGATAGCCCAATGCCCAAGGCCCCTCTATATCTAGATCGGGCCCCTCCTCTATTCTAAGGGAGTTGCCCATCAGGCCTGTCAAAATAAATTGTTATCTCATTTGCCTGAAAGAAACTTTGAGCACACAGATAAAATGCAGCAATTTGATTTTGAAATTCTTGAAATACACTGGTAAGTTATTAATACTAAGCCTCCTGTTGGGTAGGTCACTCCAACCCAAAGGAACTGAGATCATTACATTATATTTTAATCAATTTAGTTCAGAGAGTTAGTAGCCGCTGATTCTGTTGATGTGTAGTGAGCGTATTCTGTAATTGACACATCCACAGTACTGTCACACAAACTAATTACGAAACTTGAAACTACTGTTTTTACTGATCGATATAAAAAAGACCATTGCCTCTACGACTTCATTTCTGTTGTCAAATTTGATAGAGAAACATGGAGACTTTCCCAGTGTTCAGAAAACGAAACTGCTCCAAGGCCCCCGAATACTCATCTGTACAGATCGTGATGAAATACATGGACTGTACATCGACAGGAAGGCAGAGCTGAAGGCATACAATCGGAGATCGCAAGAGCAGAGGTGAATGCTCAGAATTCCACACCTGAGCATGCAGAAATTGAAATTGTTGGAAATCTCATTAGTTGTTAGCCCCTCTTCAGCAGAATAGGAATGAGGGTTCTCTCTCCTGAATAATATTACAAGTATAAGGGACTGACCATTTAATTTTTTGGGGTGGGGATGTCAAAATAACAGTAACAAAATATGGCCTTGTCAGGCAACTGAATTTTAAGTCAGGGTAAGTTTTTTTTTTTTTAAATCCACTTGCAAGGACCTGTGTCTGAACAAAATTCTTTGAGCACTGCTCTATATACCTGCCACCCCAATATTACTATTCAAATATATGTAATGGGGGGTGGATGTTGGAGGAAATTCAGATGGCTTGGCTCAAATCTTTCAGCATTATAATGAATATGTGTGGATTTACTATCCTTTTTTTCACAAATATTGTACAAAGTTGCAAAGTCCTTAATTATTTTGGACAGGATGTAATAAATGAAACATGGCCAACTTTCAACAGATTTTCCTTGCAAGGCCGGGTATAGTGGAATTCATCTTGTTGAACGTGTAATTCTGTGCACTTTATGATACCAAAAAAGCTTAGAGCACATAGTTGATACTAGATTTAAACACTTAAAAATCGGAAATAATTCTAAGAGTTATGACTGAGAACAAAAGTTGCAAATATCCAGAAAAATATAATACTTATTAAATGTATTTTTACTTTTTTTAAAAATAAATTTATGGACATAATTTTATATGCCTGCCATAAGGCAGATCATATTATGTTATGAGGTCCATCTGTGTGTCCATCTGTTCCCTATTTTGTTTCCATACAGTAGCTCTAGTTCTCCACCATCTACTATTACCAAATATTCTGGATAGCTTGCATGTGGGGTAAGGAAGAAGTCTATTGATTTTAGGGTCAAGAAATCAAAGGTCAGAGTCACTGAGACCTAAAGAGGAAATCTGATTTCTGCACAAAAGCATTAGTTCTAATCACAGACTTGGACCAAACTTTGTGGATGGTTTTCACTTAGGGTTAAGAAGAAACCTGTTGATTTTGGGGTCCAAAGATCAAAGGTCAAGGTCACTGACTGAAAGAAAAAAATGGTTTTTGCACAATAACATTAGTTCTACATCACAGGGGCTCAAAAAGCATGCCCCATTTGCAGATGTTCATCACATGGGCAACATGTGTACCAAGTTCATATAAAAATTGAAAGAGATTTGGTGACAGATGGAGGGTATCACAATATTTCCTTGCATAATTATGGGGATAATGAAGCATAGTCATGGGTATAGATTCTGTACATTGTTATTAGTCTTCTAAATGAACCTATATAAAGTTAAGCATGGTAGGCATTTTAGGTACTTTTCATGGCAGGCTGCCCCATATCTTATCTGATGGTCATGCAGGGAAGCTACATGTTATGGTTAGTTTGGTAGATGATCTGTAATTATCTTGTCATCTCATTGGCATCTGTTAGTGCCAAGTTCACTATACTTTCCCAGAAGAAAATGCAAGATTTGTCAGAGTTTCTTTAGATCTTACCACTGGAATTGCCTTCAAGAGTCAGTGTGTTTCTTACTGTACTTTCTTGAATGGACTCTCTTTCCATTAGTTCATGATACAATATGGCAATTTTTGTTGGCTGAAAGCCCCCCTTGTTTTTCTTATGAAACCCACATGAATTTTCCATGGTTTACATCACACAACATGTTTTAGAAACTTGAAACTCTCCACTGATTTTTGGTAATGGGTGAGAATCAGGGGTGGGGGGTAGATTGGAGTCTGTGAAGTAAATGATGATAATGATGATGGGGAAATTGACAATGATGATGATAATGGCAGCTTAGGATAAATATATTGATGCAGGGGTGAAAGTTGATCCATTTGAATATCAGGAAATGGTTCAGTCTAAAGACTAAAATTTCTTAGATTTACTAGAATGCTTCTTTTATTACTCCATTTGCCTTTTTCAAATGCTTAGACATTGATCTCTTCTGCACTGAAAAGATAGCTAAAATTGATCTTGAACTGAACTGACAGTGGGGAAATTAGGTACTCAAGGGGTTGATGGGCTCTGCAGGGATACTGCCCATGTAATTCTTTTCTCATTACTGCTATGCACAGATGTGGCCATGGCATAGTATCCTCCTGGTTTATTTATTTATTTAAACATAACATAATATCAGAGAGGCATGTAATGTATAATTAAAGTGTGTGGTCTAAAGCAGTAGTAGCATATTTCTGTGTTTGTATGATCATAATGGCATACATGGTGTTGTGGGGTCTTCTCTTTCATGTTTGTATACTGACTTACATTTGTAAGAGTATCCATATATTTGGTATGCATGTTGGGTGTTTAAATGCCTCTTGCCCTGACCATATAGACAAAATCAAAATAATAGTTTTTGTCAAAAGAATAGGCTTTTAAGCCCTTCTACTTAGTGAAGTCAGTAGAGTTCTATAGTAATCACATTTTTCCATCCATCAGTCTTTCAATCCATATGGCTTGATTCCCAGGGAATAGTCAAGTTTAACCAAATTTGGTTTGAAGCTTTGTATCAATGAAACATCAAATGAGTTTGATTTTTAGCTTTCCAAGTCATGATTTAAAGAGTTACAGCTTCTGATTGCCCTGCTTCCTAACTTTGGTTTCATCAGCATAAGTTGACCAAGGATTGTTGAATTTCAGCCAAATATGTATACTGATGAGACCAGGAATGAGTTTGATTTCCAGCATTGAACATCATTTACAAAAGTTATGGCTCCTGATTACCTTCTATCCTAATTCAGATTTCTGCAACATAAGTTTACTATGAATTGTGAAGTTTTTACCAAACTTGGTGTGCAGCTTCATTTACTAGAAGTATGACACCTAATTTCCTCCTAACAAGTGTTTTGTAAAATAAGTTTACTGTGGATTTTGTTTTATGATGAGACTTTGAATTAGTTTGATTTCCAGTTTTCCACATCATTTGCAAGAGTTATGGTTCCTGATTTCCCATTCTCTAACTTTGGTTTCTCAACATAACAAAAATATACCAAGGATTGTTGGATTTTAACTAAATTTGGTATGCAGCCTTGTATTAATCAGAGTATTTCACACTTTCATTTGCAGGACACCTGATCACCTGTTATCCTAAGCTTTTGTTACTTAGGATTGTCAGATTGCAACCAAATTTGGTGTGCAGCTTTATATTTAAGAGATCTCAGACATATTCCTGTGAGAATAAATATCATTAATTAGTGGAGTGATCTCTCATTTTTTTTGCAACTTTGTTGTTTGCACCTGGATCGGATTTCAAGAAAATTGTGTCTGCAGCTTAAATTGTTGAATGCTGAGGAATTTGATTGCCAGCATTTTACATCATGATTTTATCGAGTTTTGGACAGCTTAAAATTGTTGAACGCTGAGGAATTTGATTGCCAGCATTTTACATCATCATTTTATAGAGTTTTGGACAGTTTTATTATACACCACCATTCATTTGTTCCACAAAGTTTGTTTGTTTAAGGCCCTGCTAAAAAGTTTTTGCCAGAGTCATGGGCAGGCAGTTTTCAATTGTATGTACACTGAAGGTGGATGTGTGTGGGGCCGCCTCCTGAAATTTTAAAACCTGTAGTTTGAGTTTTCTATGTTGTGCATGTTCATCTTCATATGCCTAACTGTGCCACTGGTATATTTACATCACTGTCATGTATCACTGTGCTATCCAGGCCCCATTGTCACAAAATTTATTAAAAAAATTACTCCAAAAATGGAGATTTTACAATATCTTGCTAGTGATATTTCAGTCAATATCAGCATTTTTGTCAGATGTATAGATAGTGGAAAGGATGCAGATTGCTTTTAAGTTTTAAAAATGGACATTTGGAAACCTTTTCATTTTAGAAAAAAAAAGAGTTTAGAAATCCTTCAGATGCTAGGAAAACCTCAAAATTCTAATCAGAGATAAAGCAAGACTCTTTCATGTAGGTTTGGTTTGCTGTTTTATAGCAAGGCAATACAAACAGGTTATTTAGTGCTGAGGCAATTGGAGTAAATTGCCTTGCTCAAGGATGCATCATGTTTGCTGACACGGGCTAATGCAATGGTAGGATTTGAATCTGTACCCTTTCATTCATAAGTCCAGCATGCTAACCATTGAGCCACCATGGCTATTATACATCCCCGAGCATACAGGAGGTACTCTTAACAGAAGAATCGGGAGAATTTAAGATACACTACTGCACTTTAATACCTGATGCCTGCTAAATATTCTGCAAAAAATTAATTGTTACCATGTAACCGAGCAATAAGAATTATATCCATAAAAGTCAATTTGAGGAAGAAATTTTGCAGTGTTTAGTGAAACTGTGGCCAGGCCCTTTAAGACAAATAAGTGAAATCTGCCTTAGCAAATACCTATATAAAGGACACATGCTCATTAAGGAAGGCAATTATGAATCCCTTTTTATCTCTACTTGTCACAGACCAGAAGAGCTTATGGGATGGTCTGTTGTCTGTCTTTCGTCTATTGTCCGACGTCCATACGTCCGTTACCACAAGTTTGTTATCGCTACTCCTAAACTACTTGGAGGATTGCCATGAAACTTTATACACACATTCATCTCATGGTCTTTTTGGTCCAAGATGAAAATAGTGCTGCTCGAACATCCAATAATGCCATCTTGAAACTCTTGTTACCGCTTCTCCTCTGAATGGTAGGTCATATCAACATGGGGTTTTCACTAAAAGACTTCATATAATGTCTAGTTGATCCTAAATGAAAATGGTACTGATCTGACATCCAATGTGGCTGCCATGGCAGCCATATTGAAACTCTTGTTACCGCTACTTCTCCTGAATGGATGGTCATATCAACATGGGGTTTTCACTAAAAGACTTCTTATGATGTCCAGTTGGTTTTAAACTAGCATGGTGCTGATCTGACATCCAATATGGCCACCACACAGTGGCCATCTTGACAATCTGGTTATTGCTACTCTTGAATGGATGGTTGTATCAACATGAGGTTTTTACTAAAAGACTTCTTATGTTATCTACTTGCATGGTCTTAAATGAAAATGGTGCTGATCTGATGTCCGATATGGCCACCACAGCAGCCATCTAGAAAATCTTTTTATTGCTATTCCTCCTGAACGGAAAGTCATATTGAAATTTGATTGTCACCAAAAGACTTCTTACGATGTCTGCTTGGTCCTAAATGAAAATGGTGCTGATTTGGGGTTTAATATGGCTGCCACAGTGGCCAGCTTGAAAATCTTGTTATCACTACTTCTCCTGAATGAATGGTCATATCATGATGGGGTTTTCATTAAAAGATTTCTTATAATGTTTTGTTGATCTTAAATTAAAATGGTATTGATCTGACATCCAATATGTGACCATCTTGAAAATCTTGTTTTAGCTACTCCTAATGGGAAAGTCATTTTGACAAGGCGTTTTCATCACAAGAGTTCCTATGGTATCTACTTGGTCCTAAATAAAAATTACTAACCCTCAATATGGTCACCATGGTGGCTATCTTGAAAATATTGTTATCTCTATTCCCAAATGGATGGCTGTATCAAAATGGGGTTTTCACCAATAGACTTCTTATGATACCTAGTTGGCCCTTAATGACAATGGTGCCAGTCATACATCCAATATGGCTGCCATGATGCAGTCATGACAATTTTGTTGTCATTACTCTCCCTGAATGGATGATTATTATGACATGGGGTTTTGACCAAAAGACTTCTAATGATATTTACTTTGTCTTAAATGAAACTGGTGCCAATCTGACATCCAATACATACACCACAGCAGCTAATTTGAAAATCTTGTTATCACTGAAGAATATCAGAGATGGTTTCAACACTCAGCAGTTACAATGAATAAATTGTCTTATCCTGAATACCTGGAAATTCTTTTTGCCCAGCAGAGCATCAGTCCCTTCAAGGAACTCTTGTTTTAGGTTTACTTTTCTCCAGTATGTAAAATGACATCTGTTCACAAAGGACAACATTTTGTGTTCCCTTGAGTGCCCATCATCAACAGGTGTCATATTATTATAGGGAAAATCATATATATATATATATATATATATATATATATATATATATATATATATATATATATATATATATATATATATATATATATATACTGTTATTTGCCAGTTTCATAATACAACATTTTGTGTACTCTTTCCGTATCAAACTTATTCATAAAAGTAGATGGGTGTACAGGATAGTTATTGCTTTGTTCAGGATTGGTCCCCCAGTCTGGTCTGCAGTCAAAAGTTGGTGGGTACACAGTATACAGGATATTTATTTATTTTAACAGGATTGGCCCCCAGTTGGGTCTGCAGTCAAAAGAATATTTATTGATTTGAACAGGATTGATCCCCAGTGGGGTCTGCAGTCAAATTATCACACACCATAATGGATGGTTTGATGTATATACCATGATGATACATATTAATGATGTCTGGACCTTGTTATCAACAGCAGTGGGAGAGCCAGGATTTTTTACAATAGGGTTTGGATTTTTAGCATCAGCAAGCCCAAAGATGCTTTAGTTATTTTTAGTCTTCTACAGAAAAATAAAAATGTGGTTTTGCTTTTTAGGAGGGTTGCAGGCAGTTCCTAGGTGCATCCCCTACCTCCTAAATCTACCAGGGATTACTGGTAGTTCTGTGTTGCGCTTTTGTGTGATGATGGAGAATCTCAATAATTAATATATATTATGATGGAAAACTGTGAACAGCATTATTTGGATAATTAATAAATACGATTGAATACTGTGAACAGCAATATTTGGATAATTAATACATACAATTAAATACTGTGAGCAGCAATATTTGGATATTTAATACATACAATTAAATACTGTGAGCAGCAATATTTGGATAATTAATACATACAATTAAATACTGTGAGCAGCAATATTTGGATAATTAATACACATGAGGGAATACTGTGAGCAGCAATATTTGGATAATTAATACATACAATTAAATACTGTGAGCAGCAGTATTTGGATAATTAATACATACAATTAAATACTGTGAGCAGCAATATTTGGATAATTAATACATACAATTAAATACTGTGAGCAGCAGTATTTGGATAATTAATACATATGAAGAAATACTTTGAGCAGCAATATTTGGATAATTAATAAATTCGATTGAATACTGTGAGCAGCAATATTTGGATAATTAATACATACAATTGAATACTGTGAGCAGCAATATTTGGATAATTAATACACATGAGGGAATACTGTGAGCAGCAATATTTGGATAATTAATACATACAATTAAATACTGTTAGCAGCAATATTTGGATAATTAATACATATGATTGAATGCTGTGAGCAGCAATATTTGGATAATTAATACATACGATTGAATACTGTGAGCAGCAGTATTTGGATAATTAATACACATGATGGAATACTGTGAGCAGCAGTATTTGGATAATTATTACATATGATGGAATACTGTGAGCAGTAATATTTGGATAATTATTACATATGATGGAATAATGTGAGCAGTAATATTTGGATAATTAATACACATGGAATACTGTGAGCAGTAATATTTGGATAATTATTACATATGATGGAATACTGTGAGCAGCAGTATTTGGATAATTAATACACATGATGGAATACTGTGAGCAGCAGTATTTGGATAAGTATTACATATGATGGAATACTGTGAGCAGTAATATTTGGATAATTAATTTATATTATGATGGAATACTGTGAGCAGCAATATTTGGATAATTAATACATATAATGGAATACTGTGAACAGCAATATTTGCTAAATTCCATGTCCAGTTCGGATACTGTTATTAATGAACAAAGGCTGTACACTAGGACATGTTATGTTAAATGTTAAGAATAATTTTGTCCATTTTGTAAGGAAGACAGGGGTAAGCTTTCATGTTATGCATAAAATAGAAGTGCTAGTTAATATACAGAAGTATCAGAGTCAATTTAATGGTATGATTAAAACTTGTCTATTACTAAAGGTTGACTTTTAGTACCAAGGCATAATTTTGCAGCAGATTTCATGCTGGATTTTTAGGCTGGTAAATTTCATGCTTATTAGGCTGCTTGCAAATTTCATGCTGGATTTGGGCTGTTGGCAGATTTCATGCTAAAATTGAGACTGATTAAGACTGTTGACCATTCAGTTCTAGTGGATGTAAAGTATATATGGGAAGGTATTTAGTTATAGTTAGTTGCAGCTTAGAATATACTCTGCCATCACCAGTCTGTGGGTCATTACTATCATGGAGAAAGCTAATGCAATCCATGGGTGGCAGGACTATCACATAGTATGCATGAGGTTTACAGAGTGTATGTGTGTATGAGAACAGTGTTGGCAGTACCGACAAGAATATCACTTGAGAAAGATCTTAACCTTGCAGAAAAAGGCTGAATTAACAAACATATGTGCAATTGATGCCAGTGTTGGTTGTTTCATGTAATTTGTCATGATATCAGGAGAATTAGCTTGTCTGTCTCTGAATCAGACAGTCATCAATTAACCACTTGATTAATATCCATCACCAGGAATCTGTTGCAGCTAAGTGCAAGAATGCAGATCTCTTGATTCACATAGCAAAATAATGCTAGGATATAGTAACAGTGAGCCAGCTAGATGTGGATGAAAAATGTCTGGTCAACTAGAAAATAATTCATCGGGATCACGTGTAATGGCTGATTTACAATTAGATAATATGTAAAACATGTAATAACAATTTTCAGAAGCTGCAATGGCAGTAAGTTTTATTTTTCAAGTTAGAAATTAACAATGTGTATCGGACCAGTTATAATTTTTAAAAAAAACACTGTTACAGGGCTAAAAAAAAATTGATAAACTGTTTTCTTTTCAGAAACTCTTTCTTAAAATTCATACACACAGACTGTAAATAATAGCTGATATGTTTGATTATTATTTTTGATTGGGTTAAAAATTGTCAAACACATATAGCACAACTTCATCAATTTTGTTGAAAAAAACAGCAGATATTGTGAATATAAGAAGTTTTCAAACATTCAGAGGAAGTTGATCATCATGATCCTTGTCAGATTCTTCAGGAGGCTTTTCAGTAAGTATGATGTTACTTTACAAATATGTATGTATGTATTGATTTTATTTTAAAACAGTTACAATATTAAATTGGAGATGGACATGAAAATACCTTTGTTTATGCTAATAATTGCCAAAATCACCAGAGGTGATCAAGATTTTAAGAACGTGATTCATTCCATAACATTTATGGAACTGTGTTGTTGTCAACAGATTTTTGTCTTGAAGTTGACAACATTTGCTAGTTTAACATATATATGCAGTTGTAGAAATGATGTAAGGGACTACATTTCTTAACAAAGGAACATGCTGAAATGCATGAGTTAGCAATAAATATAAAACTGTTTCGCTGTAATAAAGGAGAGGATTATGAAAGACAACACCAGCTAACAAAATAAAAGTAACGGGTAATGATTAAAGTTGAATAGAAGTCGGATCCAAATTAGACAATTTCAATGTGCTGTCTTTATCTGGTACACTAGATAATACAAAAATGATTATATTTCAGGGCAAAATTTGGCTATTACTTGGGAAATTATAGTGCCAACCTAGCCTAAGAATTTAACATGATCTCAGAAAATTTTGATATTAAGTGAAATCCACACACATTATTGAGGTGACCTTGCCTCTGATTGACTGAGGTTATTTACTCTCTGTATGCCATATTTTGAATCAGATTTTGATCAAACATGGGATATGGGCTTGTATGAACATGACCTCAGATGAGTTTGGTAATGAGTGAGATCCATATATTTTAATGAGGTGGTTACCATTCTGGAGACTGAATTTAGATCGGATATTGTTCAGACTTTGTAAAGAAGCTTATATCATCATGGTTTTAGACAGGGTCTTTAATAAGTGAGATCCACATCTACCCTTATTAATGAGATGATCTTGCATCTAATTGGCTGAGCTTGTTACTTCTCTAAAGACTACATTTTTCATCTGATTTCAATGAAACTTGTTAAACAGGTTAAGGTCATCAAGATCCTGGATGAGTATAATTGTGAGCTAGAGCTACACATAACAAACTTTTTTCAATTTGTAGTTAATAGGCAAAATCCACATGATGTAAAGGTTTGGAGATAGTTAACATTGGACTATGTTCCTTCAAAAGTATATATGAATTCTTAGTGAAATGCTCAACTTTCAAGTTATGAAAATAGGTGAGCAATATCAGGCCTACTTGGGTCTCTTGTTTAACTGTTTGTAAGAATGTCATCCTCAAATTGTAGCATTGGGTTCATGCTGTATATACAGAAAACTAAGCATATTTTTTTTTCTGAGTGGGCAGGAAGAAAATGTTTGATATAGTGCAGGGATATATCGAGGTCAAAAGGTCAAGATGTATTCTTATGCCATATAAAACAAGTTCTCTCTTCTGACTCAGAACACAACGCGAAAACGCGAATGCAGTTTTTCATTTATTACATACCCCCTATTTTGAGGTTTCAAAATGTTATTAGCTGTAGAGTTTGAGTTAAGAAGAAACTGTGATTTATTACTGTTTTAAATATCAAATCAGCATCCGTATCGAACACCAATTGTTTAAGATTAAATGGATATGTAATAAAAATAAGTCTTAGCCAATACAGGTTGCCTTGTGGTCTAAGGTGCTCGCCTTTACAGATCCTGTAGACATCTCACCTCTGTCTGCGTGAGTTTGAGTCTTGGCTTGACCAGCATGGGTATGTAAGAAAGCTTGCCAGTAGCTTTCTGTGGCTCAGTGGTTCTTTCTGGGTTCTTCCTCCACCAAATATACTGGTTGCCATGTATAGCCTATCATGTGCTGAAAAATGGCATTAAACATGAAACCACAAGAACTTGTCCAATTGTAGGAGCTCTTGCCATCCTAATATTTGAAATATTGTTTAGAAGAGCGGAGTATTTACTGATCTGTATTGTATGGTAAACCCATCCATAACAGTAACTTCTCACCCACCACCATAATTTTGACAAGCCACCTTTTAAACACATTCAGGAAATAATTTTCATTTTCTCTGTTTGTAGTTCACCTTCTTTAATTTTCATAAACAGCCAGCAGGGTGACCACAAGAATTTGATACACAATCTGCAAAATTACAGCAAAATATCCACACACAAAATCCCCAAATTAAAAAGAAGTTTAAAATTCCTGCATGCATGTTCAAAATTTTATACAATATTCCATGGCACAGGGAAAGTTTTTCTGTTCCTTCTGTCATGACACATTTACATTTGCCTAGGATGTATGGACTCGTGACTTAACATCAGCGTAGGGTTAATCCTGTATCATGTTTCAAGACTCAACATTTTTATACTCATGCACAAGAAGCAGAAAAAAAATAAGTAGAAAGAAATTTCGCAAATGACTAAGAAATTTTTAACAAATTGCCAATTCCACCACAAATCAACAAATTCTATGAAATATTCAGTTTGTGGAAAAATCAACAGGTGCAGTCACCCTTAGTCAAAATTGTTCCATCCCTTAGTTAAGTGCCCAAAAGATATTACAATGTATGTAAGAAATCATTCAAAATCAGCATATTTTACCCGATTTTGATCAAACTTGTTTGAAATCAACAGAAGAGCAAGAATTTCGTGGGGTTAGTAAGGCATATAGATATTTAAATAAAAGTAACTGCAGGGTTTCGATACACCTGTTGATATGCTGTTGCAAAGACCGCTATGCTGGAGGCATTTTTATTTTCAGTTTTTTGTCTGCTGACTCCTGTATGATTTTGCTTGTAAGCCAGGCTCCAAAACAAAACTGCATGAAAAGTTATCAAAGAATAAATGATTCTTAAAGTGTAAAAGATTTGTATCTCCTTGGCAGAATGTGTTCATGTAGATTTACCATGAGATAGAAACACAGTATTTGTTTATTTATTTTGTCAGAAGTTAGAAATATGAAGCCTCTGCTGGGATGTAAGGACTGATATAACAGGATCAGCCAACAGATCTTACTACATGTAGTACTATGCATAATACATTATTATTGCCTACAGCTCTTAATGCACTTGGTACATTCTACAGTTAGCTTTTACAAAAAATCACTTGCTGTAACAAACTTATTTATTTTTAATGTCTGAGTGTAACAGATACAGTCCTCTACAGTTAGCTGTTACAAAAATCACTTGCTGTAACAAACTTATTAATTTTAAATGTCTGAGTGTAACAGATACAGTCCACAATAGGAGCAGCAGAGAATGAGTACTGTATAAACTTGCTTGTAAGTCAAGTCTAACTACAGACTGCATAGACCCATATCTATCATTGTATAATGCACTGGCAGATCTGCCTCTGTGCAGTTTGTTACAAGTAATCAGTAGAACAAACAACACAGACCCTGATCTGCTGGCTCATTGTGCGATGGCAGATCAGGGTCTGTGTTGTTTGCAGTTACACTCAACCTGTAAGTGAGTATATATGGTAGTTAACATGCTGACTTTTACTCATAATCAAACTAAAACTACAACCAAAAGGGTGCTGGTTCGATTCCTACCATCAAATCAGCCCAGGTCTGCTACCATGGTGTGTCCTTGGACAAGGCATTGTACTCCAGTTTTCTCAGCACTTACAAACCTATATGTGTTGCTATGCTGTAAAACATCAAACCAAAACCAAACAGTCCAACCTACCATAGCAGTCACCTCGCCTAAACTACCATTTATTATACAACCATTCAGCTCATATCTTGGTTCAGATTTGTTTACTTCATTTTTTTTTTTTTTTTTTTTTCTTCATTTATATGGAGCTTAGTTTCCTAAATACATGTATTGTTGCATGCATGGTCATAAAACTTGCTGTGTGCATTCACCTTAGCACTCATAAAAAGTAAATTGTGATTGTATTACCCACTTTTCTTGCTAAAGTGGCTGTGCTAAGTTTTTGGATTATGTACTAGTGAAGCAGGCAAGACTTAACATTCTTCAGAATTCAGGACCTATTCTAGGGTGCATTGTTGCAGAATTCAAACTAATTTATATCTGAAAGCTTGAAAATCTTGCATTATATATTCAAGCCCTACCTTTGTTTCTTCTTTAAAACCATCCTATATTCAGAAATTGTTGCACAGATTACATTAAAAAATGACATAGGTTCTGGTAATGTGGAATAAAGAGTCTTGAGTCCTAAAACGAGTGATACTTTTTTTGGGGGGGGGGGGGGAGTGGGGTCTTGTCAGGATTTTAAAATTTCCCTACAACACCACCTGACCTGGTGTAAGGTGAATTATTATCTTAGTTTCTTTGAAATATAATGACTTCAGTTTGACTTCTATTACATTCACAAGTATAGATATGTAATTAAAAAGAAAAAGTAACAGATTCTTACACAGTTACATTCACACTCTCACACAATCAGGGTGTTATTAAATTACATGATTATCATAGAATATTAATTTATGGGCATTATAAGGTATTACATTACATCATATGTTATTGAAACTTAAAAGATGGCTACACTTTATCTCAGAGACATCTGTTGTATTGTGCAACTTAGCTATGTATTTTGCAGCCTTTTAGTTTTATAGGATAAAACATAATTCTTATAATATGTGAAATTAGGACTTTTTGCTGTACAATGAGATATGTAAGTAAGATGTTTTGCAAGCGAAAGTAGGAAATTAATAAACAAATCAAAATTGGCATTTCCAATAAAACATTTTTATGAGAAATTATAATATTTGGGATATAAATTCTGATTCATGCATCAAATCATAAATTCTTTTTTACTGCAAGAAGTGATTTATTTTTATCTTGAACTACAAGCATACTATTAACATTTTCAATATAACTTAAATTCTTCATTTCTAAAGGGCTGATATATTTGATGTAATAGCAAATACTCTATACAGTTTATTAGTAAGTGTTCTTTGCTTTACTTCACTAACACTTAATAATGATCCCTGTGCATCAAAAAGATGTTGAACAAGTACAAATCAGTTTCACTGCCATCTAGTATCAGACTGAAAACCAGCAATGTTAACTAAATTCAAAATATCTTGTGACAAAAAAAGAAAACCCATTGCCCATTGATCTTGGTTTGGAAGCCACTTAATCCATGCAAATGCTGGAATAAGGGAACAAAGCCAGGACTGTAGAGGTGCCGACTGAATATGTTATCCTGTGATGGCCTGGTTTGTACTGGGAAGATTTACTGTTACAGTACACTTAGAATCTTCCTATAAGCCAGATAGGTGAAGGACTAATACTTAGAATACACAATAAGTACTCTTCCAGGTCATGATTTGATAATCATTGGCACTAAGCCTTTCACTGATAACATCAAGACAAAATGATGTTTTGTACCATACCTACCATGATATCTCCACATGTTTCAAACCAACTTTGCTTGCTTGTTTGTCAGACCATAACAGAGCATAGGCTCTGATATCATTATATATGTCTCTCTGTCTGTCTGTTAGCAGACCTTTTCATTTATAAAATCAGGACAACTCTGTGTTAAATATACGAGCTTGAATATCAGACTATAATGGAGCAAAGGCTCAGATTTCTGATTTCTGCCCATCTGACTGCCTGTCTGTGTGTCTGTAACCCTTTCTTGAGAAAAAACTGGACAAGATGATATTCAGAAACTATCTCAATATCTAACAGGTTCTTGATTGTCAGCCTGTTGTAGTGCATAGACTCTGATTTCTGTCAATCTGTATGTCTGTAACCCTTTTTCATTTATATAATCAGGACGGGTTCTTTTGAATAGTGTCTACTTGAAAGCCAGAACATGATAGAGCATAGACTGATCTTTGATCTGTGTCTCTCTGTTAGTTGAATACTTTTCAATCATAAGAGCAGATCAGTGTTATGTAAGAACTTGTCTCAACACCAATAGTTAACAGCTTTCATACAACACTGCAAGTTTACCTTAAATGTTAATGGTAATGCTGAAAGACAAAATTCACTAATGTTACTGGTATAATGCATACACCAAATACTGAAAGTACCAATAAGGTTTAAGTGATTCTTGTACATGTATATCTCTTATGTCATGTCCTATCCTGTACCATCATGTCTGTAACAAATTTGGTATTCGCTCATTAACTTTTGAAGGACTTAATGGATTGCATCATGTCTGTCACAAATTTGGTTCCGCTCATTAAATTTTTGAAGGACTTAATGGATCAAAATAAAATTTGGTATGAGACTTTATATTAAAAAGACATAAGTCAAATTCGATTTTTGTCATTTTCTGGCAAAATGTAACAGAGTTATGGCCCCTGTTTGACTTACATCTTTCCCTTTAATTTTATTTTTCTCTCAAGACTTTGAAGGACCTTGTGGATTGAAATGAAATTTGGTAGGAGGCTTTTACATTAAGAAGACCTAAATCAAATTCAGTTTTCACAATTTTCCAGCAATATTTAGTGATATTATGGCTCATTTGACTTAGAACTTGGCCTTTCAGTTTTGCTTCCGCTTAAGTTCTTTTGACAGACTTATGGATTGAAATCATTAGTGTGAGGCTTTATATGAAGAAGACTTAGATCTAGTTCAGATTTCAACTTCTTTCAGCAACATTTTACAGCGTTATGGACCCCCTGTTTCATTTAGAACTTTGCCCTTCTAGTTTTGGTAACTTTTGAAAGACTTCATGTATTGAAACCAAAGTTCATATGAGGCTTTATATTAACAACACCTAGGTTACGTTTTTTTTTATTATATCTAATCTGACTATAAGGCCAAGTGAGCATATCGGATGGCCCTGTGTCTGTTAACTGTTGTCCATTCATCAACATTTGCTTGTTTGGAATGTGGGCTTTATCAAGATCTCAGATGAGTTAGATAATGAATGAGGTTGACACATATTATTGATGTGATCTTGCATCTCATTGGCTGAGCTTGTTACCACCTTGGAGACAATACTTCTGATCTGATTTTGATCAAAATTGGACTATGGGCTTGTATCATCAAGATCTCATATGAGCTCAATAATGAGAGAGATTCATGCATTCATCTGACTGGCTGAGCTTGTTACCACCCAGGAAGCCACATTTCTTATCCAGTTATGATCAAACTTGGAACATGGGTTTATATCATTAGGATCTCACAAGAGTTGGACAATGAATGATATCTATGCATTTTAATGAGGTGATCTTGCATTTGATTGGGTGAACTTGTTACCTCTCTTGAGACCATAGTTCTCATCCTGTTTTGATCAAACTTGAAATCATCAAGTTTTCTGAAGAGTTTAATAATGAGGTGATTTTGCATCTGATTGGTTGAGTTTGTTATCACTCTGGAAGTTGTATATTTTATTAGAGTTTGATAAAATGTGGAATTCACACTTGTACATATCATGAAGATCTTGCATGAGTTTTCTAATGAGTGCAATCCATGCACATTAATGAAGTGATCTTGCATCTGATTTGCTGTCAGCATCTTTCCACTCAAGAGATGGTGTTTCTGACCCATTTTTAATCAAACATAAGGTAAATAGGTTAATATTATCAAGGTGTTGGTGAGTTTTATTATGATATTTATTAGGTGATCTTGCATCTGATTGGCTGAACTTGTTACCACTTGGGAAGCCATATTTCTGGTCTGATTTTGATCAAACTTGCAATAAAGGCTTATATGATCAAGGTGTTCCAGTGTTTCAATAATGAGTGAGATCCACACATATTAATGAGGTTGTCTTGCATCTGATTTGTTTAGGGTGTTAACACTTTAGTGACTCTACTTTTGATCAGATGTTTATGAAACTTGGTAAATAGGCTTATATCATCAAGATATCCAATGAGTTTTATTATCAGCAAAATCTGTGCATAATAATGAGGTGATGTGTCATCTGATTAGCTGAGCATCTTACCACTTGAGAATCAGTGTTTCTGACCCAATTTTAATCAAACATAAGGTAAATAGGCTTATGTTATCAATATGTTGATGAGTCTTATTATGAGCAAGGCATATGCATACTTGTGAGGTGATCTTGCTTCTGATTGGATGATTTTTTCTTACCACCCTAGAAATTGTATTTTTTATGTGATTTTGATCAAACTTGGTAAATAGGCTTATATCATCAAAACCTTTGTTGAATATGATTATGAGTAAGATCCACACATATTAATGACATGATTTTGCATTTGATTGGCTTAGTTTGTTGACATACTCACAACTATATTTCATTCCAGCTTTTGATCAAACTTCTTGAATAGTCCTATATTATCAAGATGTTGGATGACTTTAGCTATGAACAAAACCTGTGTAAATTTATGAGGTAATCTTGTATCTGATTGGTTTGTTGTTTCTCTGGAGAATTTCTATCAGATTTTGCTTCAGGTTAATAAAGAAGCTTATATCATCGTTGTTTTAGGTTGTTTAATAAGTGAGATCTGCATATATTAATGAGATGATCTTGCATCTGATTGGCTGAGCTTGTTACCTCTCAAGCTCTAGAGACTAGATTTCTAATAAAAATTCAGTAAACCTTGCCAAATAGGTTTATATCATCAAGAGCTTGGATTAGTTTGATTATGAGTAAAAGACTATGCATAGTAAATATACCATTGTCTTTTGAAATAATTTGTATCAGACTCTAGTAAAATTGACATGATATAAAGTTTGGAAGATAATTTACAATGATTTAGATATATTCTTACAATACAACATAAACCAGCTTATTGAAATGGTCTGCTGTCAGGCTATGTAAAAAGGTGAGCAATATCAGGTCCACTTGGGCCTCTTGTTAATGTTTTCTGGCCAAATTGTATGGTGTGATAGCCCCTATTTGACTTAGAGCTTTACCTTTTAATTGCATCCTATTGGTGGGGGCATCTGTGGCATATGGACGCATTTCTAGTTTACTGTATCATTGTGATGATATCATGATGTTTCATACTATGAGGCTGTATGGCTGGCCAAGGCCTTGGTTACAGCATAAGAAAAATTTCATTATTTTTGTTTGCTGATAGTTGCCTGTAGACTGTTGCTATTTATGGCTGTCAAACATGTATAGATTGAAATGTACCAATGTTAAGCTATGTAAACAGGTGAGCAATATCTGGTAAACATGCTACTCTATGGAGGGGGACAGTATCTCAGGTCTATACAATGTCACCGATCTATATGTTTTGCTGATATCATCATCCTGCTCAATTATAAGGTTTTATATTGTGCCGAGGCAATTGGAATAAAGTGCCTTGCTCAAGGACATACCATGGTAGCCGATCCAGTCTGATCCTATTGTGGGAATTTAACCCAGATCTTTCTGATCATGAGCTTAGCACATTACCCACTGAGCCACCGTAGCTCCTTGAAAGTACTTGTAAAGTTAAAGTGATGCTTACGTATGTAGTCTTCAGAGAAGATACATGGCGGGTTGTTATGCTGCCAAAGTTCTTGCAGTAAAGGACACTTAAACCCTATACAATCCTGCTGAAAATTTGCAACAAAAATTACATGTAATTGTACTAAAACCCTAATGTAATTATATGTAATTGTACTCAAACTCTAATGTATTTTCATGTAATTGTACTCAAACCCTAATGTATTTGCATGTAATTGTACTGAACCACTAATGTATTTTTATGTAATTGTACTTAATTAAGCCCTAATGTATTTTCATATAATTGTACTAAAATCCTAATGTAATTACATGTAATTGTACTAAAACCCTAATGTATTTTCATGTAATTGTACTAAAACCCTAATGTAATTACATGTAATTGTACTAAAACCGTAATGTAATTACATGTAATTGTACCAAACCCTAATGTATTTTCATGTAATTGTTATCAAATCCCTAATGTATTTACATGTAATTGTACTAAAACCCTAATGTATTTTCATGTAATTGTACTAAAACCCTAATGTAATTACATGTAATTGTACTAAAACCCTAATGTAATTGCATGTAATTTTATACTAAAAACCCTCATGTATATTCATGTAATTGTACTAAAACCCTCATTTATTTTCTTGTAATTGTGAATTTGTTTCACCTAAGTATGTGTACTTATTAAGGTCAACATGGATATTTCAAAGTGTGTATTGTTCCCAGGGGGTTTTGTTAATAGATATTAAAGTCAAGAAAGTGTGAGGAGAATTGCCTTTATTTCAGTAGTTCAGTTTACTTAACAATGCAGAAAGTTATAAATGTTGCAGAGAATGAGATGATACAGAGATCATTGATTCTAATTTTAGCCTTTTGTCTTGGTGAGAGAAGGACAATTTCACAGTTGATGGAGAAGTTTATGTCCTTATAAACTCCTGATAACCAGTCCTACAATTGCAGCATCAATAATGGCTGAAAGTGTACTGTTGTAACCATGTTGAACTTAAATATTGACAAAATCACTTCAAAACAAGTTACTTTCTGTGTAAACTAGGCGAGTGTCCCAATAGTAAGAAATACCTAATCATCCAGGACATCCTTAAGGAATGTATATGTACATTCATGGAAAAATTTGCAACAAAAGCTCAGACCAGTTGGATTTAGTGTTGACATGTGTATGGTACTGACATAAAATTGTAGTGTGAAGATCTAAAGCTGTGCCATGATGAGTTACATACAATTCAGACAATTGAAAAAACCCAAAAAATGACAAAGTAGGAAGTTGTGTCATTCAGGAAGTTTAAATTAACAGATGAAGATGGAGGTTCTATGTTGTTGTGTACGAAACACAAATTGTATCAGACGTTTTAGGTTGTCTTCTAATTCTCAACCATTGAAGCGAAAACGGCTTTTGAGGAATTTAAGCCAAGATAGCATAAAAAAATTAGTTCAAAATTATGATGGAATAAATGAAGACCATGAGGAAGGTACATTTCTATAATTCTTCATGCATTATGCCTATTATATCTACAACTGGTGAAGAAAATATAATTTCTACTAACTAGTAAAGAGATACATTTCAAGTGTTCGATGTATTAGAGTTCATATGGCATTGAATGTGAGGACAAATTGTTACATGTACTTCTGATAACTTGGTCATGTGTAAGAATATATAGATTTGCAAATTTAAAGTTGTTTCTTCTAAAATATACAGTTTGTTGTATACAATGATAGATTAACAATTGATTGCGATTAAATGAAACCAAGACAGCATTGGAACCTTTTCTGTCATGAACTAATTATCATGATATGGCCAGCTGACAAATTTTGTTTACAAATCTCAATTTTATTTTCAAAAAACTTGTATTTGCATTATTTTCAGAGCTTGAAAATTCCACTTGTCCACTCGTGTCTATGAGTGGTGAGAAGGGCAAGTAACTTTTTCAAGATGCTCATCTGATTGGATGAGTGCAATTTTAAGCGTAGTCAATCTTGTTTAAAAGCGTAGGATGAGTAAAATTCATGCAGGATTAGTAAAATTTCCAAGTTACCTGCCCCCCAGGATAGGTGGCTTATTAAAAAAATTATGGAGCCCTGAATTTGTGTGTACCTCATTTTAAAAAAAAAAAATTTCTAAGAAACATTATTATGCTCATCTAATGCATCTCTACTCATTTTAATCCTTGCATTAGATTTAATGCAGGTCTATAACAGAATAGGGCACAAAGTAAGTTTCAGAATAGTAGAAAATATTTTTCAGACGCTGAAAACTTGAATTCCACTGCTAGAAACAGGGTTGTTCCAGCCACTGAAAACCTGAGACCCTCACCTCAACTCCCCTTGAATATACCCAAATGATGATATTAGAACAAAGATATATAATATTTTCTGTCCCTAAAAAATAATGTCTTGCAATGGCAGTATATGACACTTACGATTGATGGACAAATCTTTCCAGTACACACTTGTACAGTGATAAATAGAATTCATTTTGTACTTTTATTCAGAGACAAATATACTTGCCAGGGTAATTTAAAAGTCAGATATGGAAGTTTTTGTTTAAGCTTACTTAAGTGTGACCCTCACAAAAGTTGGCACAGGCATTGCCTGTCCCTGATGTATACGTAGAAGTGATGTATCACTAGAACAAGGAACTCGCTTATGGCAGAGATTATAGTATAGGGAATTTGTAATAGGTTATGAAATGATCAGTGATCTGTTGGAAAGTTTAGAAATTTAAACAAGGAATGCTACATTTACGTTCAATATGGTCAATGTTACACCTTGAGGAAAAAAAAGGAAACAAATATCATGCAGTTATTGGAAATAATTATGAAAATACTGTGCATTAAAATGCAGATACACAATCTTGGTGTCGGTTATAATTTTTTGTATTATCTAATCCACATTGATGAAATAAATACGTCAGATCCCAATTTTTACTTAAAATTATTGAAAATAACTCTTATAAGATAAACTGAAGTTCTTTGACATGGTACATTGGGACCTTACACCCATTAAATGTAATCCCTTATCTCCTAAAATAATATTTGCCATATTTTACTTGGTACTTTCAGTTCTTATTTCTTCGTAAAAAATCTGTAAAGCAAAGGTTTAATATAAGATATATATTACAGTTCAGATTTCTGTACCCTATGAAAGGGTATGACATATTTTTTAATATTCTTTGTTTTTCTCTCTTATTTTTCCCTAATGAATTTTTGCCTAAATGATATTTCTACGTCCTTTATTAACATTTAGAAAGTTTTGTGATGATTTGATTGCTTGTAACATGTGGAAAAGAATGTAGTGTGCACAGAAGGGCCTAGTTAGAAACCTTTTTGTAAAACTTCCCAGTCTGACACAGTATATTCCGTAGATCACTATTCTCTCGATCTCTCTTCATTTAGAAACTAAAGAAAGGAAAACAGTAGACCTTTTCAGTTTTTGATCACAATTCGTGACTGTATACCACACAAAATCTGTCATTTTTACTAGCAACTGCATGTATTACACTTCATTAGTGGCTGGTTGTCTTGTTGAAGAATGACATCATGCATAATAAGCCTTAGTGGAGGGAGGTAATACAGTCTGTAATTTTGGAGTAGATTTTACAAGAGAAACAGTATTTTTACACATAATTCAGGAAACATCATTTTTTTCTTGCCTTTTTCAGAGAAAAATGCAAGACAAATCACTGCTCATGACATAGGCTGCATTGTCAGTGGTGTCATGATCAACTTCATGTTAAGTTTTTGTGCAAGCTGATGTTAAAGTTTTTGTGCACTTTGAAGTAACCAGCAGAAGGTGGTAGGCAGCAGCTAGAGTAAGGGCGAGACATGATAGTGTTCTCTGGACCCCTTGTTCTGTTTAATTATAGTTTATGAACTAGTCGTTGTTGTGGGAAGTTCACTAGCATTTCAGAATGCAAGTCATAATTTGTAGTTTGATAATGTGGTTTCTTTTGTTCCCAGATTCCTCTTATGAAAAGCTGGTTGGAGATCATGATCATGATCGTCGGGGGAGTGTGCCGGTGATTCCAGCAGCAGTGGAAGAGGAAGACACGAGCATGGATGCCATAACATCAACCCCATCGCGATTTACAGTAAGCATTGCTTTCTTATTTCAAAGATATTTTCCAGATTTTACTTTTCAGCGTAATAAATTCTCCGATATAAATCATGATATTTGGAGCTCTAAACATGTACATTAAATTTAATACTCGTGAAAACGAGTATATTGTTGTATGATACAATATATCTAGATCAAAAATTGTCTATTGAATTGAGACCTCTGAATTCTAAAATTTGTGACTTTCAGCTAATATGTTTAGATGTTAAAAAAAATTTCATGGGACAAATTCAAAAATATAAAGGTGGAGATGTTTAAACAATTTTTTTTTAAGGGATGAATTCAGAAATAAAAATTGAAATATGTTCATTACAAATTTTAAACAAATTAAAAAGTTCAGTCTTCACATCTGACTATCACGGATGTTTCATGAATAATATTATTTCACATTCAATTGATTTTAATGAAATTTAAATTTTCCAGGATATACATATTCTTTTGCATGACAAAAATATTTTTCCTTACATGCCAAAATCAAAAACAGAAAATTTACACAAGCATTAGTGTAATATTTCTTAGTGTAGTAGGAAACATTTCCTGCACTGCTTCATTCTGAATCAACATTCTTATGATGTAAGGGCAATAACTCTTTGTGAAAGACAAAAGTCTTAGTGAAGTAAACTCCCTTATATGTGATCACTTAAGTATACACCATATAGCTGACATCACTATCATCATCACAGTCACAACCATGGCAACCACCACCACCAAAACTGCTGCTACAACCAACATCAACAACAATAGCAAATAATTCTCTTGCCAGTTGGAATAATTTTACAAGAACTGAATGTGATCTACAGGAGCTTTTTTTAGTTTTTGTTGGTTTTAACACATTATTGGCTATATCATGCAGAGAAAATGGGAGCTAAGTGCCTCACCGAGGCAGCTGATCTGGGATGCCTTGTGCAGGTATTGAACCTGCGAACCCTGAATTACGAGTCCAATGTTCTTCCAACTGAGCTATCATGGCTCCCGATCTACAGGAGCAACTATATGATTGTTACTTATTTAACTTTTTATTCTCGTGCCATATTCTATTGAGAAGCTTTTAGTGGTACCCATATTTGTCCATTCATCCTATCACATCATATCAGTTCCCATCTGTCAAGAGTAGAAGACCTGGATCAAGATAGATTTTTCAGCATTTTTTGACAACAGTGTTATGACCCCTGTTTGACTTAAACTTTTACCCGTCAGTTGCATCATATTGGCAGGGACAGCCATGGTGAATGGGGACACATTTCAAGTCTGATTACATTTTGCTTGTAAACAGAGTCTGGGCAGGCCTGTTGATAAATACTTGGACTCGCCCATGCTAGTCAGTAGTATGCCATTGGATCTGAAAACCTGTTTGATCATGACATGTCACATGAAAAAAAACCTATTTTGTTTACTCCTAAACCCCCCACCAACACAATTATGTTTATAAGACACAATTACCAGTAAATCTTATGAAAAAGAGGGAGAGAGAGGCCTTTCTGGACACCACAATATATGCCCATAACCTGTAGCCTGTATAAACATTAAACAGTCATGACCTGCATAGCTTCATGCTTAATGCTCACAGAATACTATCACCCCTGGGCAGTTTATACAGGTACTTGTCATAAGAGCGATTAAAAGGTACAGCCAGTCAGAGGTAAATGCCTCCAATGAACTATTGAGAGCAGCAAAGTCAGCAGCTACAATTTAATGATGTATTCCACAGTCTAATGGATTTTAAAGACTTTAAAATCTTTTTTAAATTATATTTAATGTCTGAGTTTGTGATTGTATAAGTGTGTGCACATATGTCTGTCTGTGTGGTGATGCTATAATGATAGTGCTTCCTACCAGCTGTGTTTTGTTTGGAAGTGTACTAAATGCTTCAAAGAAAATATATTTTATTTTATTTTTTTCAAATTTGAATTTCCAGTCATTTTATATAGGCTTATATGGGTAGATAACTTTTTCTCAATTGTGCAACACCATTTATTTGGGTCATGTGCACTGACCCCTCATTTGTGCACAAAAATATACTTTTTGAGTGTCAAGAAAGCCCAAAATTGTCTGGAAGTTTGGCAGATATGGGTCTGTGTTGGACTATGCTAACTTAACATCAATATCACCATCACAGTCACAACCATTGCAGCCACCACCAACATCAACAACAACAGTTACAACCAAATCTCTTGTTACTAGAAAAAATTTCACAAACGAAATTGGAATTGCAAAATCTGATTAAGATTTACAGGAGTTTTAATTATGTAGACCTAACTGTAACCGCTTTATTTCTGTTTTCATGGCTGGATTAACTAAATGCATGTCTACTGGCACAGTGTTTGAATTTAAACAGGGGATCAGTTATGAGTGGGCCTAAAAGGGACATAAGGGGTGTGAGGGGGGATGGTAAGACTTTCTTGGATTGTGTCAGATAGGTTTGGAAAACAATGTTCCTTCTGCCTTAGTATAATTTTCTCTGCCTTGTCTCCAAAACTAAAGTATCCCACTAGAGACTCTGTACTGTCTATAAATCTCCTTCCAGTTTCACGACTAATTTATGGCATAACAATGAATGCACATGTAATTTCTGTCTGTTTTCACAACAACAACAAAAAATACCCTACAGGCAATTTTTATCATCAACAGCACATCTTTTATCTTTCTTGAGTACAATGCCCTTAAATGCGTCTATAATATAAATGCTCATGCAATCACTCCTGCAAAAGAAATTTTTAGATTAAGAACTGGGAATAGTACAGATGTATCATATGTAAATCACTCGGTCTCCTCTTGAGTAAAATGTCCTAATATGCGTCTATAATATAAATGCCCATGCAATCACTCCTGCAAAAGAAATTTTTAGATTAAGAACTGGGATTAGTACACATGTATCATATGTAAATCACTCAGTCTCCTCAAGGATGGTGTGCATCAAATATTCATCAGCTGAATTTTTTCTTAGTTATCAGCAAAGAAAAACCCAAGATCATTTTAAAGCTTTTCATAACCTGATTTCAAAACCATGCAGAAAAGAGCTCTGTGGGCCCATGTTTGAGAATTAATGCTTTGTTAGAATGAACACTGTGTGTATAGTATCTCTCCTATAATAAACACAAGGCACCTGCCTTGTAAATATGATGACAAAAGGGAAAGGGTGGGTTTATCATTGGGCAAGGCTTTTTGTTGAACCCACGATAACAGATACTTTCCTGGGTCCAGAGGTGTCGACATTGTCAACAGTTTGTTGAGGTTTGGTTGAAGTTTTTCATTTGCATATATTTTCCAAATCCCTTAATAGATTCTCATTCTATTTGACATAAATATTATGCAGCTAAGACAATTCATTCTACAATATGCTCACTCGCCCCTTTTGCCCTGGGGTCAGGGTCATAGTAATAATAAAATTTTGTTCAAATTTTGGTAAAAGTTTCTTCATTTGCTTATATTTCCTAAACCACTTCATAGATTTTCTTCATATATGGGATGAATCATTATAACTCTAACACTGTTCATTCTGTGATGCACTTGCTTTCCATTTTGATAATGTGGTCAAGGTTACAGTTGTAGAAAATTTGCATGTAAGGTTTTGGTTAACATTTTTTCATTTGCTTTTATATCCTAAAGGCCTTGATGGATTTTTTTTTATACTTTGGATGAATCATTATGAAGCTAAGTGAATTCATTCTGCAACATGCTCACTCAATCTTTTGACCTTAGTGTGAAGGTCACACATTTTACAGTAATGCTTTGATCATGGGCTTGACATGCAGGCCCTTGCCTCGTTTAAATCAGGGATTTTTTTTCTAGGGTTATTCAGAAAATGGCTTTGGGCTTTATCATTTTGCAAAAATCTATACATTAATTGGGGAAAAAATTTGAGTGGGTAAATTTATATTATTTGGACAAACAATCTGCCAGATTTTGAAATATTTCTCATTAGGACAGGGATCCATATTCATCCCCTGACCACCTCTAAAAAACATTGCTGTAGATAAATATTGCCAAAAGTTTGTAAAAGTTGGGAATATGCTTATCATGCAGCATGGGCTTATCATTGAAGAAATAGGACATAAATGTATTAATGATCATATAGCAGGGGACTATCATTGGAGAAATATGATATAAATGTATTTGTTATTCTCATGTAGCAGGGGCTTATCATTGAAGAAATATGATATAAATATTTTTGTTATTATCATCTAGCAGGGGGCTTATCATTGGAGAAATATGGTATAAATATATTTGTTATTATCATGTAGCAGGGGCTTATTGGAGAAATACGGTATAAATGTATTTGTTATTATCATGTAGCAGAGGCTTATCATTGGAGAAATACGGTATAAATGTATTTGTTATTATCATTTAGCAGGGGCTTATCATTGGAGAAATACGGTATAAATGTATTTGTTATTATCATGTAGCAGGGGTTTATCATTGGAAAAATACAGTATAAATATATTTGTTATTATCATGTAGCAGGGGCTTATCATTGGAGAAATACGGTATAAATATATTTGTTATTATCAGCTAGATTGACATGACATGAGAACTCTGGTTAACTTGAGAAGTATAGATGATAAATGTTTTATATCTGAATGTGCCAGTTTGAAATGCCATAACACACTTTGTATGAATGGGGGGGGGGGGGGGGTTGGGTCAGGGAGTAGTGTGCTTTTTATCAGAGGTGAAGAATATACAGTCAGACCTGTGGCTTACTACACAGGACATTTAAGGATCCAGATAAATTGTATGGGCTGCTGATAACTTAAGAAAGTTGTGTCCTATATGAGCAGGTGACCTTTATTTTGCAGTGTCGGCTACCATATAACCTGCTGTTAACAAGTCACTTGTATGCAAGAGCCACTTGTATATCAAAGTAACTTGTGTACTACAGCCACATGTATAGAAGTCACTTGTATACAAGTCATTTATATAGCAGCCACTTGTATACATAAAATTAATTACAGTAAGATTTAATTACACATAAGCCACTTGTATACATAAAATTCATTACAATAAGACTTAATTACACATAAGCCACTTGTATACATAAAATTCATTACAGTAAGATTTAATTACACATAAGCCACTTGTATACATAACATTCATTACAGTAAGATTTAATTACACATAAGCCACTTGTATACATAAAATTCATTACAATAAGACTTAATTACACATAAGCCACTTGTATACATAAAATTCATTACAGTAAGATTTAATTACACATAAGCCACTTGTATACATAAAATTCATTACAGTAAGATTTAATTACCCACAAGCCACTTGTATACATAAAATTAATTACAGTAAGATTTAATTACACATAAGCCACTTGTATACATAAAATTCATTACAATAAGACTTAATTACACATAAGCCACTTGTATACATAAAATTCATTTCAGTAAGACTTAATTACACATAAGCCACTTGTATACATAAAATTCATTACAGTAAGATTTAATTACACATAAGCCACTTGTATACATAACATTCATTACAATAAGACTTAATTACACATAAGCCACTTGTATACATAAAATTCATTACAATAAGACTTAATTACACATAAGCCACTTGTATACATAAAATTCATTACAATAAGACTTAATTACACATAAGCCACTTGTATACATAAAATTCATTACAATAAGACTTAATTACACATAAGCCACTTGTATACATAAAATTCATTACAATAAGACTTAATTACACATAAGCCACTTGTATACATAAAATTCATTACAATAAGACTTAATTACACATAAGCCACTTGTATACATAAAATTCATTACAATAAGACTTAATTACACCGAAGGAAATCCACATTTATCTATATATAAAGATCATCTTTTCAGAAGGACTGAGCTGCTGCAACTCTCATTGTGTGGCCTTTACAAAAAGATTTGAGTATGCATTTTGAACTAGGGCTGTTTTAACCAAATATTTATATACTGGTACCTCAATGGAGACATGTATGAAATACATGTAATTTCAAAGATGAAGTTGTTGTAATGTATAGTGTATGAAATGTGGCTGCTGACTTTGTATAATATCTACTGTAGTATTTACCTACTCCCCTGGCAGTTTGTGACCCCATACCAATTTTAAAAATGAAGAGCCTCATTGATGCAAGAAATGTGTAAAATTTAGTAATTTCATTCTTCAATTTATAATTTCCAACTTGATTGTTGCCAGAGGGTCCCTAAAACTATTATGTTGTTTGCATTTCAAACCAAATGGGAGTTTCTTTACAAACACAGCGTCCATATTTGGGTGGGTGAGTCTATTTTTTCAGACAACAGGAGTGATGTAGTCCATAACTTTCTGTTACTTTGGGAGTTACATCCCTTTGAACCCATGTACATAAGAGTTAAACCACTTGCCATTTATATGTTGTTCATTGTTTTTGAGAAATATTAAAACTAGACATTGGAAACATTGGATGCAGATGACACAGGTTTTTACCATCAATGTATGTGTAGTCCTAGGACTTACACCCCTTCACTGAAAATGGACTTTTCCAGGAACCTGAAAAGGAGAGTGACCAGGCTCATTGTTTACACTGAAAACTTCCAATTTGTTTGAAATTTGAACAAGATGACTGTGTTAGAGACCCCCTGGCAACAGTCAGGTTAGAAATTATAAATGAATGAATGAAATGACTAAGTTTTGTGCATTTTTTATATCCTTGATGCTTTTCATTTTTAAAATTGGTATGGGGGTGCAAACTGCTTGGGGGGGGGGGGGGAGATAGGTGAACTGTATACCTGTGCTGCTCTTTATTGTTTTCTTTTGTTTTTTCTCATTTCTATTGGACTGGCATGAGTCTGTCTAGTTCTTCTTTCTTTCTCTTTCTATTTGTTTATGCCTGTGCATGTGTGTGTGTTTGTTCCAGAATGATGATTACAACCAGATATGTGTACCCTGATTTTATTGACAAGGTTTTTAAATGGTTTTGCAATTCCCGATTATTCATAATTATTTTAAATAACATTGATGTAAGTTTTATCACATTGAGTCCATAAAATGCATGTGTTTTTTAAAAGAAAACATTAAATACTTAAAAATTATTATGCCTTATATAATTATTACTAACATCTATGTGATCCCCCTCTAGAAAGGCAACCCCTCTTATAATGCCACTTTCCTGCTGCAGAAGAGGTGGCCTTATAAGAGGGGGACTATTGTAACTCATATAGCTAAATTGCATGTATTTGTTATATTTCCATCAGTAAAACAGTTGAGAAACAATCATTAGTGATGGAGTTTACTAAACTGGTACAATTTAGGAAAAACTAACTTTATTTCTTAATTATTTTTCAGAACTTTTTGATCCGTAATGGTTTCAAATCCAACCTGAAAAGGACCAAGAGTGCCTTGAAACTTGACAGGAAGCGTTCAGTACCCCCTGCACATATGACAGACAGTGACTCGTAAGTCTGCTTAAAGTTTCACATAGCATTTCATTGGTAGCTGTATAAATTCAGGGTCTGAAACTGTCATAACTTCATCTTCAATAGAGAAGGGTTGTCATTCCACTTTGTTCTACATTGGCCCTTGGCATCTGTAGCTAGCTGAAATCATGTATTGAATAAATGTCACTTGCAGAAACAAGAGTTACTGCCCATAGCAAGTGAAATCAAGTGACCAGAGACAGATCTCATTATATGACATGTTAAGTATTTAATATGGCATATGTAACTAGCTGAAACAGTGTCTAATGCTCTGCTATCTGATTAGAAGGAGCTGAATGAAACTTCTCCAATCCAATTGCTTTGTTACCTTTTAAGATAGTTTGGAATAATTGTAGCAGCCTCTACATCTGACACATGTTAGTTTCTCTGATTTAAACTTTTCCAGTACAAGTTTTTCTTTCCAGTCCAGGCATGTTGACATCATTGAATACCTAACAGGTCACGTAATGAGCTCTCTCACTGGCCATTTGATTTCATCTGCTATGGGCAGTAACTCTTCAATCTACAATAGGGCACTTGTTCAATACATGGCTTCAGCTAGCTACATATTAATTTTCTTCTGATAAGTACTATATACTCACCACAGGTCTTGGATTCAACTCCACAAATTTCTTAATAGCCAGTTTATGCTGCTGACTTTCAGCACAGCTAGGAAACTTACATTTTTGCATCGTAAAGTTTCTTCTTGCTACTGATAATTTAAAATGCTGAAAACTTGATACTTGTTCCTATGAATATTTAGAGGATGATTTTTTCCATACATCCTTCCATCCTTCCAACCAATCTCCTATCCCTCAAGATAATTAAATAGGTAGATATGTGACCTACAATACTTGGATCAACATAATAGTGCTGCAAAAATTCTTGTTCATATTTTTTCATATTTGCTTGAGGATTGAAGCAGTGTAAAGATGGCTTGTATGTTTTAAACTATTTTTGTCTCCATTTTTTGGCTTGAAAGGATTAAAGTCTCTTTATACTTATTGCAAAGCATCCACTCTTTTTCCAAATATGGTTTTGAAACAATAGTAGGAAATGCTTTTAAGAAAGGAAATCACAGGACTTTTTCAAAAATGGTTTTAAATGTTAATATAAATTCTCTAGTGACATATAAAGAAAAGAAAATTAAGAAAAATATTATGAAGATTATTTATAGCAGTATGTTTGCCATGGTATGAATTCCAATATCTTTGGGAGTTATGTTCTTCCATCTGATCTTATGTAAATTCAACTCTCCAGGTCTTCTCAATAATTTGATTAATCTAGCAAAGCACAAAGACTGTTTGGTTTCAATAAAATGTAGTTGCTTTTCTTATGAACGATTTGATTCCAGACACATTTTTCAGTGAAAGATTTTTGTTATAACAAAAACTTTTACTATAGTAAAACATGACTTGAATACCACTGTTTTGGAAAACCACCTGTCATGAGAGATCGATTATTTTTTTATGCATGGATTAAGTGTTTTATATAATATAATGACCTCCAACAAGAGATCACCTGTCATGAAAGACCATATTTGTTGTCAGAAAGGGGCAATTTCTCAAAGCGAGTTTCACTGTATTATACTAGCATGTATTATTAGGAGTTCAGAAAAAAGGATACCGTATATACTCGCGTATAATCTGGGTCCAAATGCAAACAACATTGACCCTGATCTGCCGGTGCATAATGCGCCGGTAGATCAGGGTCTATGTTGTTTGTTCTAATGATTAGTCCTTACAAACTGCATAGACCCAGATCTGCACATCTTTAACTAACTGAAGGACCAGGGCTCTGAATGACAAATCTTGTGTCCAGAGCACAGCTGGAGTAACCATGCAGTACCGGTATACATGCATGTTCTGGGCTATCATATATTCAATTTTGGTAGCCCAGCAGGCTAGTAGATGCTGTCATGATTAGTTCTACATTTTTTGTGTGTAAACATAACCTTTATAAATATTTCTCAAAATAGCATATTTGTTGATGATTCATAACAAGTAAAATGGGTTCATTTTCATGTTAACAGCTTCATGTAATAGTGCCTTTTTCTGGGCTATTGATATCAACTGGGCTATCTGCGGGTTTTTCTTGGGCTTCCATCTGATTTTGAAATATGTTGGACCCTGGAGCATTATATTATATAAAAATGTTGTGCTTAACTTTGTTACTTAAGGGGAAAGATCAAAGAAAAACCAGACTAATTGTATCAATAATCTGGCCCTTTTCCAAAAAATGACCTTTTGTCTCACTCAGTTGTGGAAACTATAGCGACAGCTCAAGTGTATCTTGAATAGAATTTGCCAGACAGTCTAAATTGAGATATTTTCTACAACCATTTAGTCATCATTTGAAGAATTGCTTAGTCATCATTTGTACAACCATCTAGTCATCATTTGGAGAATTGCTTAGTCATCATTTGTACAACCATCTAGTCATCATTTGGAAAATTGCTTAGTCATCATTTGTACAACCATCTAGTCATCATTTGAAGAATTGCTTAGTCATCATTTGTACAACCATCTAGTCATCAATTGAAGAATTGCTTAGTCGTCATTTTTACAAGGTTTTACATGAACTTGTAATATATTAGACTTTTTGTGCAAGTTTTACTTAGGTATATCAGTTATTTTTCTAGAAGTTAAGCTAGCATATCATTTTAATGAAGAAAAGATCAATTTTATATAAAACGTTTCCTAGGACATTGCTAAAATTATCGTGTCTGTTTGCCATTTTCATATTAGTACAAAGGCCAATTGTAGATCATATAGGACCCTTAAAACAATCGCTGAGTAATTTATTCTTGTCTTTAAAATGAAACGCCATTCATTGGAAGACATGGAAATGGATTTATCAGTAGTGAATTCAGGATTTGATGTTTCATGAGTGTGACTGCACTTTACGAGGCTGGGATTTTCCTGGACATCTGAGGCCTTGGAGTCTAGAATGGGGACAAAGCTGTGCTCATTATTAAAGTTCATTCAAAGTTTTAACATTTTATCAATTTATTTGGATCTGGTTTACATTAGAAAAATGTGTCTAGACTATACATACAAAATCCATTGGGTTGTATTGCTCTTTTAGATAACACACCAAGGTGACCCAAATTGTGTTGCCATATTTACTTCTTTATGCAATGAAAATATCAAGATGCTGGCTGTTAATGGAGGTCCATTTGCTTAGTGTAGGCTCAGTATAATCTGTTTTAAATGATAACTAATTGCTGATCTTTCAAAGCACACTCATTTATTTTTGGTGTTAAATGATTAAATGTAAAAAGGAAAGGCGTTAAAATTTTTGTACTATAATTTCCACTCTTCTAAATCATTTAGATTGCAAGTTAAAAGTGTCCTTTTACATATTGAGAGTCAGTCATGGGTATATGTAAGTCATAGGAACAACTGTCTGTCACCTGCCAATATTTGGTATTATGATTATGTCAGGCATTGGATTTTTGCAGTAAATTGCTGTTTGGTGTATTCGCTTGAATTTGTTAGTAAACCCTGATCTGCGGCACATTATGTAATGGTGTAAACCCTGATATGTGGCACATTATGTAATGGTGTAAACCCTGATATGTGGCACATTATGTAATGGTGTAAACCCTGATATGTGGCACATTATGTAATGGTGTAAACCCTGATATGTGGCACATTATGTCAGGGCAAGGTCCTTGATTATTGCATTTAGTGGTGTCTGTTACATGAGGAAATATGGCATGTCTGCAGGCAGAAAGCAAAGGTGACCTTTTTCGCAGATGAAATCTATATTGATAGCAGGTCTGTTTATGTTGTCTGGTTAACTAACTTAAATGAGACAAGATTACATCATTGCACATCACATCTATTTAAACTGAACCAATCTACATCAGTAATCTCACAATGCAGTAAGACTTGTTGAATTCTACCATGTTCCTAAAAATTACTTGTAACACTGTCTTTATCTCACTAGATGGATTGCTCTCTGTGCTCACATATATCCGACTTTTACATAACATGAATTAGTTTCCTGACCAGTATTAGTGCTGGCAAGTGGTGACCTGATTTGAGTTACTAAGATGCCATTTAAAAACAAACAAACAAAATTCTGCAAGAGATACAAGAAATGTTGCAAAATCACAAATACTTTTACACAGTTGGGCCTAATTTACAATTCAGATAGGCATTTCCTCAACATTTCTCATCAAATTAACATAAAATTGTCACTACAAGTTTAACATTTATACATATCTAATTATTGTCAAAAGAAAGACTGATTTTGTTTACAATGTTATTGAAATGTATAAATTGGTGGGCAGAGTTGTCCACATGATAGTGATTGATCACTTGGCTGTCAAACTTTACATTCCCACACTGACAATTGATCACTTGGCTGTCAAACTTTACATCCCCATGCTGGCAATTGATCACTTGGCTGTCAAACTTTACATGCCCATGCAGGCAATAGATTACTTGGCAGTTAAACTTTACATCCACATGCTGGCAATTGTTCAGTTGGCAGTCAAACTTTACATCCCCATTGTTGACAAATGATCACTTGGCAGTCAAACTTTACATCCCCATGCTGACAATCGATCAGTTTGGCAGTTGAATTTTACATAACCATGCTGACAATTGATCAGTTGGCAGTCAAACTTTACATCCGCATGCTGATAATCTATTAGTTGGCAGTCAAGCTTTACATCCCTATGCAGTGAAACTTACATCCTCATGCTGGCAATCAAACAGTTGGCAGTCAAACTTCACATCCCCATGCTGGCAATTGATCACTTGGCAGTAAAACTTTATATCCCAATGCTGACAATCGATTAGTTGGCAGTCAAACTTTACTTACCTCCAGTTGTCATCTGTATCACTCAGAGGTACACCATTAGAGAATGGCATCCCTCATATAAAACAAATCTCAGAGATGATGTGGTATTGTGCTGATCACATATTGGACATACATACCTGGTTTGTCCTGATGGGTGATCCTCGACTAGAGTGCATACCCTGCCAATGTCCAGTTACAGTAGAAAACATTTTTTGTCAAGCGTATTGGTTTGTACCCTGTGAAACAAGTTTTTATGTGAACTCCATTTTTAAAAAAATTTAAGATGTACCACTCAAGGAAATCTTGAACTTTTTGAGGGAATGTGGTTTATATAACAGATTTTGGCCATATGTTTTAAGAATTTTACATATTTTACCTTCTTGTTTTATTTTATATATTTTACCTTTTTGTTTTTTTTATATACCTTTTACAGAATTTTAACATTTTTTCTTGTATCTTGTATGTTTATGTTAAGTTTGAAAGATTTATCTTGAATTTTTTTTGCATTTTTTTATCTTGACAGTTTTAGACAACTTTTAATTGGCAAAATATACATGCACATAAGCTGTTAAACCCTATGCATACATGTGTACTCAGGTGGCACATTAGCTGTTAAACCCTATGCATACATGTGTACTCAGTTGGCAATAAGCTGTTAAACCCTATGCATACATATGTACTCAGGTGGCAATTACGCTGTTAAACCCTATGCATACATGTGTACTCAGGTGCCAATAAGCTGTTAAACCCTATGCATACATGTGTACTCAGGTGGCAATAAGCTGTTAAACCCTATGCATACATGTGTACTCAGGTGGCACATAAGCTGTTAAACCCTATGCATACATGTGTACTCAGGTGGCACATAAGCTGTTAAACCCTATGCATACATGTGTACTCAGGTGGCACATAAGCTGTTAAATCCTATGCATACATGTGTACTCAGGTGGCACATGACTTGAACTGGAGGTGCATTATGAAGAACAATATATGAAAGACCCGCATAAAGATGTGAGAGCCATTTAGTAATCACCTTTTTATGTCAGTCCATCTGTCCATCCATTCACACTTCTTGTAACCAGCATACCTCTGCACCCATACACATAAATGAATGCCATTTGGTAGGTGAACAGAGGACTTTAAGATCGTCTGTGCACATGCCCAGGATCCATCAAGTGACACGAGCTTGCAAATACTCCATTGGCGATGGAGAAATTTTTGGTATAGAACAATGACACTCCACAAAATCTTAAAGTTATGTTTTAAACATTAATACATTTTTACTTCATGTACAAAGCATAGTAACAAATATGGATTCTCAACATTTTTATCACACAAACAAGTTTTGATTTACCAAATATATCTTTAACCAAGATGGCTATTTATTATCTCACCTGAGAATTATCAAAGATATAATTTGAATTATGTTGTTCTGCTCATATCAATGTGTACAAAGAACACACAAGTATAAATATAAACCAGATGTAGTAAATTAAATTTTAAAAAAGACTTGTTTTCTTGTCTCTGGTTCTCTAATTACCAGAGATTTCAGCTACCTATGTTGAAAGGTTATACTGTGTGTGCCTGAGGGCTACAAGCTTAGAAGATAATTGTTTTATTGCCAAGTCTAAAAAAACCCCACTAAATAAAACCCTCATTCAGAATTAACAGCCACTCATTCAAAAGAAACAGCCAATCATTGTCGTAACTTACACCTAGCAGCTGTATTTGCCTTTCTGGTTTCAGTATATTTAAAATGTCCATTTGTGAAATTAAGTTAAAAAAAAAAAATATATGCAAGAGATATAACAACATGATACAGCAGTTTGACATCTTTTTGAAGTTTATTATATCAATTGTTAGTTGGTTACACTTGCCTGTTGATTCTATATGGATCTTGATTGTGTGACGTCAAATCATGGTTCTCAGGACTGCAGTAACTTTTAGCAATTGTGGATATAAAATTTTCGAAAAAGAGGCCTAAGTGAAAATCAGTGGAAATCTTTATCGGGCACTTTAAGTTTGATTATTAATAAGTAATCTTGTATGGGTTGTTTCCTATTGTAGCTCAGTTTGGTGAAAAAATTCTCTAGATGAAACAGGTGGAGATTGAATGGGGTCCCAGCCAGCATTCCTTGTATAATGTGTTGTTTTTTTTTTGTTTTTTTTATAGCTTTTGGGCATTTCTAGGGGTAATTTTTAATTCTAAGCCCATTTAAGGATAGAACATCAGATTCCTGTGTATCGACAAAGATTGCATATGCTACTTTTAAGATCACTATCTTGAGGAATTAACCATTGCAAACATGGTTATGAATTTGGCTCCAGTTGTTTTTTTTAGTGCAGTTCTGGCTATGAAACTTCAGTTGGTTTGCGTTTGCTTACAATGGATACATGACTGAGTTCAAACCTTAAAAAAGAAGCAACTTCAACTTTACTAATACGTAAATTTTGAGTACTGCTTGTCAGCTTGATCTATTTTAAAAGTCTGCCATCAAGTTTATTGACTTTAACGGACTTCTTCAAATCCAATATCCATAAATATTAAAAAATCCATTACATGAATATTTGTGTAGGACAGTAGAGATTATAATTCCTATGTATGAACAAAACTTGCTAACAACCCACCCTCCTTTTTGCCAACTGTCGACTAAAATTTTAGTCTCCCTCGCTATCACATGCCCTCTCCTAATCCATATTTGGTGTTTATGGACTCTGTCACTTGTGAGTCATTGAGGGAGAGGTGTAGTATAGCCCATTACCCAACACTGTTATAGTCATGGATTCCAATATTCGGGATAAAGGCACTTTTAATGGTGAACCTACCCCTCAGTATAGAGCGACCTCACTTATAACACGATACATTTTTATGGTTTTCCTGAACAGTGTTAAAATGAAGGATCAATATATGTAAAATAAGTATCAAGGCTGAGCATTTGGCATTTTCTTAATTAATCATACACCACAATCAGATTAAAATCAAGATCTACTTATAATAAGGAGATCTGACAGGCACCTGGCTACTTTAGGAATTCCTGGTCCACTTATTTTTAAAGCATTGCATTTCATGTTTGGAAGAGTTATCATTAGAAATGTTTTTTTCTGAATTACATTTTTCGCTTTCACAAATCTGAAAGTTATAATTTGATTGGCGAATTGAAAGGTCAACAGAACATGACTTTGTATTGGTGACCATCAGATCTCCATTATATCAGAGATCATGATTTTGATCAGACTGTCAGACACCCATAAAATGTTTTTCTGTATCTGTCCTTGAGATGGAAACAAATCCCATCTCTCTGATTTGTATATGCCCACCATAAAGCAGAGCATATTATGTTGTGGTGTTATTCATCCATCCCACTGTCTGTTACCAGTTTAGTTTCCACACAATAATTCGATTTGTTCACCATCTACAGGTACCAAATTTTTTGTCTGGCTTGCACTTGGGGTAAGGAAGAAGCTTATTGATTTCGGGTTCCAGAGGTCAAAGGGCAAGGCCACTGTGACTGAAAGAAGAGAAATGGTTTCCACGTGATAATTTGAGTTCTTCATCATTTATGGTTACCAAACTTTGGGGATGGCTTGCACTTAGGGTAAGGAAGAGTGCTATTGATTTTGGAGTGAAAAGACCAAAGGTCAAAGTCTTGCACTTGATGTAAGAAGAAGCCTGTTTAATTTGGGGTCAAAGGCTGAGGTCACTGTGACTGAAAGGTGAAAAATGGATTCCACACAATAACATTAGTTCTACATCACAGAACTGGACCAAACTATGTTGATGGCTTATAACTTGGGGTAAGGAAGAAGCCGATTGGTTTTGTGGTTAAAGGTCATATGTCAAGGCCACTTTCACTGACAGAAGAAAGTGATTTCTGCACTCAAAAATTTAAGTTATCTACATAAGGAGTATTAAACATGGGCAGCTGTATAATGTACTGTGCACAGTACTCTTGTTTCATGTGAGAAGGAAGAAGCCGATTGATTATGGGGTTAAAGGTCATATGTCAAGGCCACTTTCACTGACAGAAGAAAGCGATTTTCGCACTCAAAAATTTCAGTTATCTACATAAGGAGTATTAAACATGGGCAGCTGTATTATGTACTGTTCACAGTACTCTTGTTTCATGGGAGAAAGTATTACATAGAAACTATCAGATTGTGCTGAAAATGTGTTAAAGTTTGAAGTTTCACCCAAACACTTAAGACCCAGTCGTCAGATATGCTCATACACCAGACACAGCATGAGTGGTCTGGCACTTGTTATGAAAAAGATGAAAGAGGAAAAAGTTCTCAGATGTTGCCAACCTCATCACCTCAAGTGGATGTCATATCCTGTAAATTCTTCAAGGTCTGCCAGTGTAGAAGCAGGATTTGTGAATTTTTTTGTAATTATTTATACTCTGGGATTTAGATCATACACAAAGGCATTTTGCAGTAAACTGTTTTGTGTATTTTTAAAACTCGATATTACATGATATTTATCAGTTATTTTAAAAATTATATGAAAATAAAAGATCATAAATCATAACTCATAAATTCATACTGAAAAAAGTCTTATAGATGAATTAAATTATGTCCCAGTACAAAATAGAATGTAATAAATTCTTATATTAATATCTGCTAGTACCTAATTGTATTAGAGAACACTGCTACATCATTTACATGGTATATTGATTACTGGTACATGTATTCATATTTCTCATTATGTTAAATCATCTTGTTTGATGGTGTTTAAATGTTAATAAAAGTAGATATTTTTTGTTTTATAAACTCAGAGTGCTTTTTGTTGTTGTAGCTGTTGTAATATGAAAAGAGAATGAAAATGTGTTCCACAGAAACCTGTATAAAAACAATACTACCTCAACACAGTTTCAAAATCATGTCAAAAATGATTATTATGGCTTTGCCTAGAGCCATTTCACTAGTGCTAGCTGTGTGGAGAAAAGGAAACTCTTTGAATTGAAAATTTGTTTTGCACTTGTTCAGGGTTAATTTCATGTATATTCATTGTAAAAATGGAATGTGAACACTTGAGGTGATTTGTTGAAAACATCATGGAGCCATTATGTCCTGTTTTGTGTGATTGTTGACACTCTGAAGTGGCAAGAATACTGGGGTCTTGTGTGGAACATTTGCTGTTTGAAAGACACAAAAAGTGTCAGAATAGAGGGTCATAGATTCCAATTTTCCCTTTCAGTGGGAGGCTTGCATGTCAAAGGTTAATGAAAATAAAATATAACTTTCAGACAATACATTTGGTGTCAAAGCCTGTGCCATTTTGGTCTCCAGATGTATTTGATCTGGTACCAGTTAGCTTTTATTGATGTTTTTCAAGTAAACAGTGTGATAGAAAATAAATAACATTTCATTTGTGGAAATGACAAGACAAATGCCTTTTTATACCAGGCCTTCATGAAGCCATTAGTGTCTTTCTGTGCTTCTTCGTTTCTTTTTCAAAATTAGGACAAGTCTGATGATTAAATGTCAATTATTTTAATGAGAATGAATTTTTCATAAGGACATTAAATTTTACAGGATGTAATGGTTGGAAAAATAGGAGTTTTGTTTAAAAAACCTTTACATAAAATAAGGAAGATACAAGGAATGATAGTATAATGGAGTTTTATTTGAAAAAAACCTCAAATTTATCTTTGTAAAATTTTTGAAAGAGTCTGGAGATTTATTTCTTTGTTTTTAAACATGACCAACAACATTATAGTATGATCACTTTGAGTAGGGTTCGATACATGCATATGCAGGTTGAAAATAGAAGTCTGCAGCAAAGCATAATTATCCCTATGCTTTTTTCCTTTATCATACCCTCCCCAGCTCTGCAACTGAGGGTGGTGATGGATCCAAATTCAAAAATCCTTTTGCATATCTCTGAATCATCCAATCATACTCCAAAGTCTGAACACTGTCTTAAATTATGTAGGAGGAGTTATGCGATATTACTCATGAATGTATGCACACACATCTGTACAGGCATGATATAATCCCATCTGTTCTTCCCAAAAAGAGTTGGGGTAATTTCACTTTTTTATGTATAAATTTATTTTGAATCTATTTCAATATTCATTATTGTAAATGATAAAAAAAAGTCACCCAGCGGTACCACTTAAATGCTACACACACACACATACACTATATATATATATATATATATATATATATATATATCAGAGATCCTAAACATGCTGTATTGACAGACATGACCGACAGATGAGCTCAAAATGACCGATAAATAACTCAACATGTCAGACATTGGACATAAGTTGACCATAATAATCGTATGTTTTCTCAATTGTTTAAATACTCTACAGCCACAAAGCACAAGGCAAAAGAGGTGTGAAAGCTTATCTTATACAACTGAATGGCTGCCCCAGGGTCTATACTTCTATACTTAAGTTCAGATAGGTAATAAACTTTACAATAATAAGCCCATCACACCATGGCATGTGTGGTGGTGTGTTAGCATAGATCAGACCTTTAGAACAAATGAAGTGTAGCCTAGGCTCTAATACAAAAGAAAAATGATACTAGCAACAACAACTAACATTTATTTTCATCTTCTGACACATGTTTGATGACCTGATTAAACAAAACTTTACCATGGATTGGACCAGAAATACCCATCAGTTAGGTATTACATATTTGAGATGTAGTAAGTCTTATTGTTGTCCAAAGATAAATAATTTTTAAATCGCTAGAGTGGCATAAATTACTGTTGTTGGGTGAAATTCTGTACTGCAGTTTTCTGAAAGAAAATATAATTTTTATAAATAAATAGTTTGATAGAAAACTAATGAAGTCAATCAGAACATACTTGGCCTTTTCCGTCGAGAAAGAAATCTTGGATGTAATTTGCCGCCATTGAGAACTATATTCAAAACTACTTTTGTTCACATGGCACAATATAATGGCAAATGGAGATAAAGTTAGAATTGGAACATTGTCAGCCTTTTCTGTTTCAATGTATGTGGTGGTGCACTCTGCCAGAGGCGAATCACCAAAAACCATCAGATTTTTTGTGTATTCTTACAACTACATCCAAGGTTATTTCTCGACTTGACGGAAATGGCTGAGTGATGTATTAGTTGCTAGTGAAGTCTGTAAGGATGATCCTAAAACTGAATCAACAGCTAATCTGGAACCCAAAAATATCACATTTTCCAGTACATTAACTAATTATGTATATTGTTGTTTTCTTATATGTAAGAACTTTGTATATCTCTTTTGAATGTTTTTATATTAAATTTCACAAATATCTGTCTGACACATTAATTTTCCACAAATAATATCTGACAAAGAAACTTTACCTACATATGTATTCACATAAGTATTAACAATGTATTTAACTTTTTTTTAAATCACTTTCAGGTAAAACTGTAACTTTAAAGTTTTTCATTTAAACAATATGTATTTTAGCTTTGTTTTAAATAATACCTGCTCTTACTCACCGCAACATATTAGACCGCAGTTCATTTGAATAACAGTTCAGTAGGATAAAATCAGTGTGCACTTTGTTATACATGTACTCGGAGGCACATTTTTCCCAGCTGTATACAAAGCTTTAAAATAATAAATTGTTAATGGATGATGGACCTCATGCCCTGATTTCAATAAAAAAAACATCGCAAATTGAGATTTTTTTTACTATCTTTCTTATTGCTTGGTTTGGAATGAGGAGTTTTTCACTGAACATTAAGCAGGCATTACAGATTAAAATACAGTCATAATATCCTGCATTTTCTTGAAATTAGTCTTGTTTTATCTATAACGAAAAATTGAGGATTCCCTCAGATTTGAGAGAATTCCTGAGGTCATTTTTCAAGATAAAAAGGACTCTGAAAAGTAAAATATTAAAACTATCAGGTTATTTGTCATCTTTGTATTATATCTACCTATCAAAAAAATCTCAGTATATTCAGAAATATCATAAACAAGATATGCAAAATGTTAATTGCAGGACATTTTTTTGTGACACTTAGTGAAACTGTGTCGTCTGCCCACATAATTCTTCTGAACTGATTTGCTCATATTAATGAATAATATCAGCTTTGCTTTGGCCATGTATAATCGTAAAGAAAATTATTTTAAAAAAAAAGATTTAATTGTAATTTTTTCACATTTTCATTATAGCTATCTTGTACGTGGGACCTTATGATCCAAATTTCAGATTGTTTACTGCCTTCAGTCAACGAACTTGGACACCCCTATGTAGTTGAATGGACTAGTCCATACATACACAAAACACACCACAGGAATAGATTGACTTAATACACAAACACACACACGCTGTTTCGAAAATCGGTGGGAAGTTAGTGCATCATTTAATTTATCTCTATGTACTGGAAATTCCTTGGCCAGGACTATATCTGGTTGGCCCAGAAATATACTTTGAATGTTTGAACAGTGAGTTTCAAGCTCACATTTCCTGGATATTGAACTTGAAGGAAGGAGTATTTTCAAGTCAAAATGGGTTGTTTTACTGCTGTAGGTAAGTTGAAGTAAGGTGGATAGTACACATAATGGATTGTAGCTTTTTTGCAGTATGTGATTTAACCGACACTACAGTGCTCGAGTGTGTATTGTTTGAATGATAAATGTAATTTACCGGATAAAATCAGTTGTTTGCATGACACTGCTCAAACATGTATTTTATTACAGATGTCATCTTAGACTCCATGATGCTCCAACTTGCACCGAGTGGGAAATGTGTGACATGCTTGCTTTATTTTTACTCGACCCAATTAGACCCCCACCCGAAAAAAAAAAGATTATAAAAATAAAAATTCTGCTGTGTTACTCGTGTAGCCAGGCAATTAATTGCTGCTTTTGTAAACTTAAATTGATGTTATTAGTGTTTGCTTATGATGACAATGGCATGTTCACAACATTGATGAGGGTAGGGGTTATTTTGGGAATGTTTGGTGGCTAGTCCTGATTTTGATAACCTTGCTGGATAATACAGCTTTAATTGAGAAATATGTAGGAGAAAATCAAGGTAATTGAATTCGGTAAGAGTAGTAATTTCCCTTAATTCTTTTTGTGTATTTTGTAAATAGAGTCAGGTATATAAGCATGAGAAGACCTTTATGTGGAAGATGGTAAAAGAGTGACCAAAATTAAGTTTACAGTAGTGAAAAAAAAATTGCATATGCCCCAGGTATCTTCACAAGACATGGTAAACAGTGAGCCTTCTCTCTTGTGGAGCCCACATTAGTGGGAAGCTAGACATGGCATTAACTTTTCCAGCATCAGCGGTTTTAACTGAATCTTAAGGTTTTTGGTTCAAGTTTTTCATTTTGCTTACATTATCCTCAATGTCCTGATAGATTCTCATCATACTTGGCATGAATCATCGTAAAACTAAGACAATTGATTCTATGACACATGCTTGATTTGACCCTGGGATGAAGATCACGGTCAGAGAAAATTTGCATAAAGATTGTTCAATTGTTTCATTTGCTGCTGTTTTCTAAACCCCATGATGGAATTTGTTCATACTTGGGATGAATCATTATGAAGCGAAGGCAATTAGTTTTGTAACATGTTTACTTTCCCTTTTGACTTTGGGGTAAAGTTTACTCATTTTACAGCAATGCTTCGATTGTTGGCTTAACACAATCATGGGCAAAATATGTGATAGTGATGTGATTCTAGTGTATAATCCAAAGGAGGAATAGACTTGCAAGTTATGTGTCCCATCACAAATAAAGGAACCATGGTGGCTCAGTGATTAGCATGCCAGGTTTGTGACCAAAAGTGTGCATGGTTGAATTAAATCACAGGATCAGTCCCTGTTGGTTACCATGGTGTGTCCCAAGGCAAGGCACTTTACTCCAATATTGCCTCAGCACTAAACCTTTTGCCTCAGCACTAAACTTTAATGTGTTACGGTGGCATACAACACCTTACCAAACCAAAACCTGTCAAAATAACAAGACAACTGTTCTGTAGCAAGAAGTTTCAAATAATGTCAAGAAGGTAATATCAGTCTTAAATTTCTTTCATCCATAAAAACTTGTATATACATGAATGTACTCTAGTAAATAAATAAAAAGTGTATAAAGATTTGTTCTCGTCAAGAGACTTCTGAATATTTTATCAGTAGGAAACAATGACTCAATGATCAAGTGCCATTTAGGTTACTACACCCTGAAATATTTAAGTGTGGACCACCATATGCAGTTTATTCCACACAGAGGTTGACATTGAAAAAAATGCTATCAGTATTATAGTGGTATATGTATTTTATCATACACACACTATTTACCTGCTTATTAACACAAACCTGTCTGTGTTTATCAAAGACTCAGATCTGTCATCTCATCATGAGTTGGTATGATGTTCTACATCCATCCCATCAGTTTGTTGTGTTACCTTTTTTGTTTCTACACATTAACTTTAGTCTTGCACCATCTGCCTGCATTGGTAGAAAAATTGATTGCTCTGTTGCCCAGGGCAACATAAAATTCAATCTGTGCAACCAAATGCCTCAAAGGCAAAGCACTGCCAGATAATCAGCTTTTTTGCTGGCTATTGTTTAAAATAAGTATTTTAGCCATGATGCAAAGTCAGTTAAATGGGCTCTTTATACAAAATGACAGATGAAGAAAAAAAAGATACTTTTGCACTAATTTTCACATAATTTGCAAGGACTCCAATGAAACATTTTGAATAATTGTGTAATAAAATTGGAACTACCTTAAAAGATCTTTAGTCGGACAACAAGATGTTTCTGCTGGGCAATCAGCCTATTTAATGTTGTTGTTCCGTGGGCAACCATGCTTTTTGGCAATTGTTCGTACCCTGTGTAACCTTTAGGGAACTTTGTGGATGACTTTCATTTGGGGTAAGGAATAAGATTTTTGATTTTGGGGTCAAAAGGTTTGAGGTCAGAGTCTGACTGACAGAAAGAAGAAAAATCGTTTCTGCATAATAAAATTTGTTCTACATCACAGAACCAGATCAGACATAGTGGATGGCTTGCACATAGAAGAAGCCAACCGATTTGTGGGTCAGAAAGTCAAAGATTAAGCAAAGATCTCTCTAAGCATTTCAAGCACACTTTGGACTTTCAAATGCTAGTGTTGGATCGTCAGTATTCAAAGATTGTGCATCCATGTACTGTCGATAACTATCCCTTGACATTCAGTTTTCTAAAATTCCTGATTCTGTGGTTGAACATTTTTCCTAACAGAGGAAGAAACAAAAATAGTAGGCAAGAAAGATAATTACATGGACGGAAAGAAAGAATTCTTATATTTAGAAAGTGACGAAGATTAAGTGAAAATTGAAATGCAGTAAAAAAAGATCGAAATATGTATACTTAATAAGAGTTACAGTACTATAGTAAAGGCCAAGTGATATTGGAGTCAAAAGTTAAAGGTCGTGGTCATTTTGACTCCAGGAAAAATTGGTTTTGCTCAATAACTTGTTTTAGATTAAGTTCCTTGACCAAACTTTGTGGATGGATTGTACATGGGGTAAGAAAGAAACCAAAAGATTTGGGGCTTGAAAGATCAAAGGTCAAGGTGATGGTTAGTCCCTCTGGTAATGAGTTTTTATAATACATCACTTCTGCATACATATTAGGAGCAGGTAATACCTGCACCAACTTTTGTGAGTCGTACTTTGAAAGGCAATAATTCATAAATGATGCAATATAACTTGAATAACAACAAATATGGGGTTTCAGATATAGAAGATTCAAACACAAGTTTAAACAGAAACCTCCATAATTGACCTTGAACTGTTTTACTCGCGTTAAATGCATTGGAAAAATTCTTCATGCGTTTTGAGTCAATTTATTTGCATAAAATACACAAATATGCTGCTTATTACTGGAGCTGTACATTGGCTTTTGGTTGCTTGTAATATACAGAAGCAAATATGCAACAGTATGACACTGTTCTCTGAGTATGTATAGACATGTCACAATAATTTTTTATTCATTTAAAACAATATGGGTTTAACATGGCAGTCACTTTTCAATGGACACCATTTAAATATGCCTCTGCCTTTTTACTCCCTTTTTTTTGTTGTTGAGCGTCTTCAAATCCAAATATACCAGTGAAAACTTTGACTAGACAGCTGTGAGAATACAACAAAGGATTGGGCATTCAGTTGGATTATATACCTGAGGACAAAAAGATAGGAGTTAAGATAAGTAGTTTATATACTCATGTATAAGTTGAGTCCAACTGCAAACTGCACAGACCCAGGTCTGCCATCGTATAATCTGCCGGCAGATCTGGGTATATGCAGTTTGTTAAGAGTAATCAGATCAAATAACATAGACCTTAATCTGCTGGCACATTATGCAACGGTTTGATGTTGGACTTAAGTTATAAGCCAGTATATACGGTAGGTACAGAAGTCAGCAAGCATGGTCCATTTTGATCTCTAATTCATTAAAGTAAGATTTAACACATTTTTATTGTTAAGGGATTAAGATATTGTGTTCCTTTATCTAAGCAACTCTATAAACTCGGATAAAAGTTTTGCAAAGAGAGCAAGATTTGTCAAAATTCTGTAATTGTGTATAATGTAAAAAGATAATAATCTATATTTAGAATAGTGATAAAGATAATAATCTATATTTAGAATAGTGATAAACAGTTGTTGTTCCACAGTTCAGTGCATTTACATCATTGTAAGAAAAAACAAAATCATCAAACCTATTTACAATGTAGATAATACTTGATATACAGTATATAAGAGGGCATTGAGTGAGTATACAGTGTACACACTAGTATTGAACTGAGCTTGTATAGTGGTGATGCTGTCTTAAAGATCAGTTTGAAATGGATTAATATTCAATTTAGACAATTTTTGACATTATTGAATATCAAAGTATGATTTCTGACATGTTGAATTTGAGCATCAATGACAGACTGTATGACACAAAGTAACATTATCTACATGTACAAAAGTTGACCGACATTGATCCATCACTATGTATGAAAAAATTTGCAACCTCATCCAATTTACCATAGCTATTTTTGGACAGTTTTGCTTGAGCCACAGTGATGAAATTCCTGTGATGAATGATCTATTGTCAGACCACTGATTGAATGATTGTTTGATCAAACACTGTCTCATCATTTGATTGATAAAGGTAATCATAGACAACCAGGGTCGCCTAGGCCAGATTGGCTCTTGTTTGCTTTCTGTATAAATTGTCTTTACAAAAAAACTGAATTTTTCCAAATCAATACAAATTACCATCTATCCCAGACAATTTGGCTGGATGTAATTGAATTTTGTAGAAGCTCAGGTTGGTTAAGTGCAAACCCCCCCCACCCCCCCCAAAGAGTCAGTTAATTAAAATGCACAGTATGTGATAGTATTTGAGCTCTCGTGTTTAACTACTTATTTGATTTTGATAGCAGTTTAATGGACAGATTTTTTTCATATTGAAATTTTTTTTTCTCAGAAGAAGGCATTTTGCTTGAGGTGTACAAGATTGATGGGGAGGGTAGCATTAATGATGGAGTATAGAATTACTCACCAGTTTAGTTCACCCTTTGCTCTTTAAACTACAGTGAAACCTCAGGGGGCAACAATTCCAATTTTTGCTTAATAGCCAGGCAAGATTATGCTGGGAAAATAGCCATCAAATTTGAATTTTTTGAATATTTTTTCATGTAAAAACTGGCTACTTGCATGAAATTTTTCTTTCCCTGCAATGATTTGTAGTTGTCCAGACTAATTGGGCAAGGGAATTGTCATCCCCTGAAACTGCTGCATAGGTTACCTCCATATAGCAGCCTCATATATTGTATCTAACAATACATGTAGTTCTAATTTATACAGGCTTTTGACATTTCCACTTCCTGTTTCCCCATGTCAGTTAATTTACACAGGGGTTAGCAATTTTCTAAATGAATATAACCTGCTGGAAAGATGAAATCTGATACATGCAGGGTATGTACAAATTTGAATGGACAGATACAAATCTGAAATTCACTTGCCCATTGGCAAGTAAACTTTAATGAAGGCCTGTTATACATGAGTATGTATGTATGTATGTATGTATGTATGTATGTATGTATGTATGTATGTATGTATGTATGTATGTATGTATGTATGTATGTATGTATGTAAAGCATGTCAGCACAATACTGACTATATAGTGCTGATTGATAGCTAAGTTAAAAAAATGTAAAGATAAAAATTTAAAAAAAACTTGAAGAAGAAAAACCCTTCCAAATGAACATAAGCATGTAGTCATATAATATAAAAAAAGTTAGAAATGTTAAAATTCTTTACATGGGATATAAAATAAAAAATAAAAGTAAAAACATATAATATCCTTCAAATATAGGGTCAAAAAAATTGCTTTATAAACTTCATTCTTTTTAAAAGTCCAAGATTTTTTCTGATGGTACATCTTCATAAAGCTTCGAGTTCACCTCCCAAAACTTAAGTCTCACATGGTTGAAGTTGATACACTCAACAAGAAAGTGTTCCCCCATCAGCAGACACTTGCAAGGTATGCACTCGGGTCGAGGTTTACCAATCTGGAGGTACAGTATGCATGGGTCAGGTATGTGCCCTATATGCAAGTGGCATAATACCACCTCATCTCTCTGATTTGTATATGAGGAATGCCACTCTCAAATGATGGGTTTGATGTTCTGAAGCTTGTTGGTGGAGTTTTCATTCTGCATATTTTGTCAAGTATATAGGACATGCAGATCTATATAATATTTGAAGTCTGCATATGGAATCTTCAATTCAGAAACTGGTGACGGCACGGCAGCTTTGGCTGCTTTTTCTCCACTTTTATTACTCTTCATACCAATGTGACTAGGCAGTCAACAATACAGAATACTTTTCTCAGATTTTATGAGCATATCATGTTTGTATAAGATCTGGGCTATTAAAGGGTTGTCAAAACATTTAAGGTTTTCTAAGGCCTTCCAGTACGGAAGTTGAATTCAAAAAGATGAAATTGGGATGGAGGGGGGTATGAGTGGTTTTGATGTAGTTCAAAGATTTGAGTATTGCTGTAATTTCTGTGTTAGAAATGGAGGCTTTATCTGGTAATCTACTCAAGATGGTGCCATGAAGTGTTGAAACAACAGTTGCAATCTTGTCTCCATCTTCTGAACCAGCTATATATATAGGGATGTATGGTATGGTAGGAGACTCGGATTTCACTGAATTTGCTCTGAGAAACCAGAGGATTGGTTGAGGACTTTTTGAGTTGGCAAAGATCAAATATTATTTTATTATTTTGGGGAGTGATAATAACATATGTGGTAATTTTGGAAACTTGAGAATTTTTCAGTATTGGTAAGACTGAATTTTGCTGCTTCTAGATATGAGGATGAATTCATATCCTAAAAGTTTAAATGAATTTGTACCTGTATTCAAGGGTCACCTGATCATCAAGGCCATTTGTTGCAGGTTCCATGAGTGGTCTTTTTTAGACAGGTTTCATCATACACTACCCAATAGTTTAGTTAATCAGGAGTTTGGATATTTGGAAAAAGAACTGCAATAAATTTAATATGGTTTATTGGCAGAGAGAGATGCAGTGGGATAAGTCAAACACATAAATGGAGTAAGATTATTTTCAACTTGTCCAAGACTGTACTTTACTGTCATAGATGTGCACATCTGAGCTCTAAATGTAAAGGGCAAGGGAGAAGCAGTGGATCAGCTTTTTATTAAGGGTAAAGCTGTGTGCTGGTAAGCCAAGTTCACAATGCTGTTTCAGCTTTGGAGAGACATTTACTTAGAGTGAATAAAACGTTCATTTATAAGACAATCTTCAAAGGTAAAAACACAGGTCTAATTTTTTTTTAATGTCAGTGTTAAATTACTTGTCTTTGCAATATAAAAGATGGTAAAACAACAGAAGAAATTACTATAATTACAGCAATTCAACAAAATGTGGGTTTTGACAAAATATCCTGAAAATGTAGACTGTGTCTTGACATTAAAATGTCATCCACGGGTGTACATTTAGTTTACATGCTCATTATTTGGATGCTAATATAGTCTGTGTTATAGTCCATTTTAGTTCTTGAGAATGACGGTCTTAGATTCAGTGGGATAATTTCAATAACTCTGATCAAGTTGTGAGTTGTCCTGAAATAGACTGTTTTATTGTTTTATCCACATTCTACAGAAACAGCCTGTTCACATTTTCATTATCGAAATATCCGAATAAATTCAGTTGAAACCTGACGAAAGTGCAAAATTATCTCAGTGTAATTAAACCGTGTAATCCGATTACATAAAATGGTGCATGCAGCAGCATGCTTGCCTTGTCTTGGATAAGGTCAATGTCATGTGTAAATTGGCTATTTATAGGATTAATCATAACGGAAAACATCTTGCATTTCCCCAGGCGACGATATCACCACAATCTCAGTAGTGTGCCATTAATTAATGATAATCGATTTTTGACGGATTGTCAGTGGGGGAATAAAAAGAAAAGAATACATTGGCAAAGCAAACATATATTGATGACTTTTCCCGGCTTATGCTAATAGTATGGGTGAAACGATACACCTGTGCCACATATCGATATGATTCATGATACACAGCCTATGATACAATACATTATTGATACACATATCAACTTAATGGTCTTTTCATCTTTAGAAGGTCTCTCAGTGGTAGGGTTGTGCTCTTGAATGTGTGTTGACATATTGGTTATATTTCCAGTATGGAGATTTCAGACAGACATAGACTTAGCATCTGTTCATATGACATTCTCATCCATGACAAGATAACAAAAATACTTCAAAATAAACTACCTGTTAGTTGTCGGTGACTTTATTCAACCTTTTAGGCCATTTCAGGCTGCTCCATTTGATTGGATGAAGGACTCATCTGGGCCACCATGCCCTTTGTTTTACACTGCATGAATGCTTTAAAAACATCATATTACCAATTTCATGTCTTCACTTGGAACACATTACGGTGTTATCTTCAAAACAGAAGAAATAGTGCAATTTCCTCGTGCAAGGAAAATCTCATCTAGAACAAGTCCGTGTGTGGGAGCAGAGATGAATAACAACCAAATCTATCACATTGTACTTCCACAGATGCAGAACAACTGCCGCAGCCACAGGCACTCATTTCAGTTAGTGAAATAGGAAAACTATTGACAACACCTACTCCCCTTCTATAACAAATTAAAAAATTTACAGAAGGTGACAGACTCGTATGGTTTGAAATCTGCCCCCTCGATTTTGTGCTAATTGAACAGTATTTATCCTGTCGGCACGTTCAGTCACTGATTACATATATCGATATAAAAAGAGACATTCCAAACTTGTTCCTCATGTACGATGTAAGTACTTTACAGATCATTTAATAACCACTTTTGTGCGAAGTTTCTCTGTTGCTTTGTATCTATCTATACTTGGATCGAGTTTCGATGCCAATATTTCTAGTGTATCATGCCAAGAATTGTTACTGAATTATATATAGGGAATCTATAATGTGCCTAAACTTTTGACCTATGACTGTACTTTAAAATTGTGTCAAATAATGTGTCATATTTAAGTTGGGTTTAGTTGTACTATTAATCAAATAAACAACATTTTAACAGCAGCAATACATTTACCCATCACTATTATATAGCTTTATTCCTTTTTCGTGTCGAAAAACTCGTCCGTTCGATGTGAAAACATTCTCCCACTTAAAGTGGAGAATTTGTCAACAAGCCACGTCACGCCCGTGCATCTCTCTGCGCCTGCGCGAACATTCATCTTTTTCATGGACGCCATACCTGGTGGTTGTGTCGCAAAAACGTAACCTGAGGAAAATTGTCTGCTGTGGTTTTCAACTACATTTCGGACTTCCTTCCTTCTAAATTCATCTGTGTTACAGTTGTCCGTCTTGGCTATATGTGTTTTATGCCGCTATTCGTCAGTGTTTAGTTCTAGGAAGAGTTTTTCTAGTTCTCCACGTGTACTCTACCCTTAGAGGGGTTAGGGTAAACAATATATCTTGTTTCTTTTCAGGTACACGGTAAGTCGTCTATGTCATCACAACGCGACATAGAACAACTGTGATAGCGCCGCAATTAACAGGCGCATAATTTTACAGAATTAATATTTCATTTATATATTATTCTCCTACTATTTCAATTGTTTCTTTATTATCTACGCGTGTCGCGTCACATGCTTTTCTTGTACTTTCCTGAGACCAATAAAGCTTGTCAAGTGAACTAGCTTCTAATATCTCTTGGGAAGAACATATATATGTATATTGTTTACCTGTAGCAAACTAACCACTGTGGTGCAGATAGCCCGCAAAGTATATGGTGAACGGGTATGTATAGAGTACGCGACGTACCAAAAAAAAGGTGAGTTTTCTACGTGTAGATTTTAAAGGTGAGTTTACACGTTATTATTATTGGTTGATATTTCAATAATATTTATTTCAGATAATATTTATTTCAGATAAAAAGAAACAATGCCAGCAAATCAGTCTGTAGGTAAGTGTGGCCATAAGAAGGCCCCATGGGATACACACTCAGACTGTCTTACCTGTTCCAAGTGTAAGCGGAACAGTCGCTGCAATATCTGTACAAATTGGACCAATGAAACCTGGAATCTTGCTGATTCCAGGCGTACTTATAGAGGGCGGAAAAAAATAGTTAAATCCCCCTCATCGTCTGATTTCTCTGGATTTTCTTTTACAGGTACTCAGACTAAGGCAACATACAGCAAGAAGGCCACTCTAGTTCACAAGAACATTCCGGGGCCCCAAGAGCCTGCACCAGCCTCCCTGGACATAGGTGAGGTCCCTCCTGTAGGGGCCAGTGAACGCTCCAAGAGTAAATCGCCTCTTCTGGGAAGGGAGAAGACGAAAAAGAGCAGTAGTGTGTTACTTCCTTCCACCAGGAAGGAAGTATACCACTCCAAACATTCCCAAAGTAGCGTGTCACACCCTCTCAAGGAGGGGCTACACCGCACCTTGGGTAGTAATGAAGACAGACGGACATCTGAGATGTCGTCTGACCGGTCACTGACCGGTGACCGGTCCGGTCACCGGTCAGTGTCGGGTGACTGGTCTTCTGGTCACCGGTCAATGTCTTCTGACCGGTCACTGACCGGTGACCGGTCCAGTCACCGGTCAGTGTCAGGTGACCGGTCCACCGGTCAATGTCGGGTGACTGGTCCGGTCACCAGTCAATGTCGGGTGACCGGTCGCCGGTCACCGGTCTTTGGTTGATCACCGGTCACCGGTCGCCAGTCACCGGTCTTTGGTTGATCACCGGTCACCGGTCACATCGTTCCGGTGACCGGTCATCCAATACCGGTCATAGGCCACCGATCTTCTCGTACCGGTCACCGACGTCACACTGATCAACAATCAGAGGCCTCGTCGTACAGAAGGTCGCAGACCAGGGAAGTTGATCGGATCGGTATCACTCCCTTCCCTATTATACCAATGAATCCGTACGGGATGTGGGGACCAACATCTCATAATAATTGGCCCCTTATGCCCCCTTGGGCTACTGGACCCAGGACTCTGAGTAGAAACGATGTTGCGGCTCGTGTTCCGCCATCGCCTCCTCGCCAGGTAGCATCCACTAGTAGAACCCGACGCATAGCATCATCCACGAAAGACAAACGGTCTCGTCTTTCTCCTGGAACATCTAGAACACATAAAGCCCCTACTCAGCATGACAAAAAAGTACGGGAAATGGCGCATAGTGCACCTCTGTTACTATCTCCAAAGGACATTGTGTCGCCCGGCCACCCTCCTGCTCGGAGTGTTCTAGATGATGATGCATTATCTATCATCGTCGATTCCAATGAGTACGAACTGGAAGCAACTAGACCCAGCTTCCCTCAACTAGAGGAAACGGAAGAGATATGGTCTTTTGATAAGGCGGTAAATGAAGTTTACCGCCTACTACCTACGGATTTGTGCCCGAAACCGTCTGGTACACAGTCCAAGAAGATCCTCTCCAGTTTGGAAAAGATCTCCGGGGCTCAACCACAATCAGATCTTCTGCTCCTTCCGCATTCCTCTACAATTGAGGAAATATCACAGAGGTTCTCCTCAGGCCAGGACATCGCTAGACGGCGCAAAGGGTGGGCTGTCATAGCCTCTACTTTAAGACCTATGGTCTCTGCCTCTAGTTACCGGGTACATTCCCCGAAGTGGCCTGTTAAACCTCCTCAGTTGGATTCAGATTCATCTCAAGTCGGCTTGACAACGGGAACCTGGGCACGCCTTCCTATTAAGACGATCGAAGCCATTGAGCAGAAGGTCCGTCTTCTGACCACCATAGCTTCTCATGTGGACCTCTTCTCAGCTACGTCGTTTAGTATGCTGAGGGAGGCCTCTCTGAATCCAGCCGCATTACAGCGTGTGCTGGAAGCTGTTGCCAAGACATCTCGGCATTCACTCGCTATTGCAATGGCCCTTTCAGCGGAACTCCTACACATCCGTCGTGATGTTGCACTGGACTCCTCGAGGGTCTTACTTAGCCACAGTAAAGACCTTCTAAGGGCTGCTCCTTTGGAAGCTGAGAGTCTCTTCGGAGGTCTCATCCCCACTGTGGCCTCACAAGATTTGAAGGACCATCAACATAGGTCCTTCACAACTGCACCTGGCCCATCGCAATCGGCCAGGAAGCGTACTAATGTGCATCGACCACAGGGGCCACCTGCTAAATTCTTTAAGCAGGTACAGCCCCAATATAGTGCACAACCTCAATATAGTACACAACCTCAGGTGAGACCTCCTCGTCAGTCAGGTCCTAGGCGTGGACCTAGACGGCGAGGAGCCCCTAGGAAGAGTTCTACAACCGACCTTCCTTTCCCAAGGAAGGAGGGGGGGACGGCCCTAGGGACTCGCACCCTCTCCTGCCATCCATTCCTCTCCCAAACATCCCCATAGGGGCTCGCCTAGGCCTCTTTTCAGAGGCTTGGACGAGTATCACGGACGATGGGTGGGTCCTTTCTCTTGTAAGCGAGGGTTACCGTATTCAGTTTCAGGAAAAACCTCCACTATCAAGGACCCCCGTATTCTTTCATCTGTCCAATCTGGTGAAACTAAGGGAAGAGGTAAATACCCTTTTACAAAAAGGGGCAGTCGAGAGGGTCCTGAACGATCAGTCTCCTGCATTCTACTCCCGAATCTTCCTGGTCACCAAGAAAAGTGGGAAATTTCGCCTTATTATCGATCTCTCCCCCTTAAACCGTTTTCTTTTGGAGGAACATTTCAAGATGGAGACCACCTCCTCAATCCGAAATGCGATGCGGCCATCGGATTGGGCGGTCTCCATCGACCTTCAAGATGCATATCTTCACATTCAGATTTTTCCACCTCATCGGAAATATCTCAATTCCGGGTTCTGCCGTTCGGAATAGCTTCCGCACCCAGAGTTTTCACCCGAGTTATGGGAGTAATAGCGTCTTATCTACGAGTACGGGGAACCCTGATCCTCCAATACTTCGACGACTGGTTAATCCACAACGTTCAGGTTCAGTCCCTCCATCAGGATCTGTTCCGTTGTTGGTCCACAGTAACTCGATTGGGTCTTTTACCCAACCTCGAGAAGTCAGAACTGATTCCATCCCAAGACTTCGTTTATGTAGGAATCAACTTCCTCACAAACCAGAACTTAGTCCGGGTTCCCGGAGAGCGTATAGATCGAATCCTGGCACTCTTAGAGACACTACGAGTAAAAACCGTGTTGTCTGCTCGCCTTTACCTATCCCTACTGGGAACCTTGAACGCCGCTGCAGATCTGGTTCCCTTAAGATGGCTCCATATGCGCCCTCTACAGTTTCTCCTACTCGCAAGGTGGAAACCACACAAGGATTCTCTATCAGCTCTGATTCCTCTAGGACCAGATTTCCATCATCATCTGCGATGGTGGATGAATCGAGACAGATTCCTAGCTGGGGTCCCCATGAACGCTCCGGATCCCCACGCCTACCTGTTTGCCGACGCGTCAGATTCCGGTTGGGGTGCTCATCTAGAGCCGGAGGGGATAACTCTTCAGGGTCTTTGGACCCTACACGAGTCGTCCCTCCACATAAACAACCTAGAAATGAAGGCTGTCTTTCTAGCGTTACAAGGGTGCGTCAACAGAGTAAGGGGTCGTTGTGTCATGGTCTCCTCCGACAACACGTCCGTCGTAGCGTATCTCCGACGTCAAGGAGGCACACATGCCCCTTCTCTTTGCGTGGAGGTCTGGAACCTCCTCTGCTGGGCTACCTCGGAGAACATCTCCCTCCGAGTTCGCCACATCCCAGGGAAAAAGAACATCTTAGCGGACAGTCTGCCCAGGTCAGGCAAATCAGTTCTCACAGAATGGACTCTTCACCGCGAAGTGACAGAGTCCCTTTTCTCACTATGGGGAAGGCCCCTCGTGGACTTGTTTGCGACCAGGCTCAACAACAGACTCCCCTTTTATGTCTCCCCAGTCCCGGACCAGAGAGCGTGGGCAGTGGACGCGTTCAGCTTCCAGTGGGATCGTCTGTTCGCAGACGCCTTCCCACCGTTCCAATTTCTTCCCCAAGTTCTGCAAAAGTAAGAGCTTCCACTGCCCGGATCATTCTCATAGCTCCGTTATGGCCCCAACGATCGTGGTTCAACGATCTTCTAGATCTATTGATAGATCAACCCAGATCTCTCTCTCACCGGAGGGATCTTCTGTCACAACACAGGGGCTCCCTCCTACACAACAGCCCACACATTCTCCACCTTCACGCTTGGTTCATCTCAAGCGATCTATCCGCCAGAACAAGTTTTCGGGCCGGGTTGCCAGTTGCATCATTAGGGCCAGGAGAGCTTCTACATCCAAGGTCTGTGAAGCCAGGTGGAGAATCTTCTGTGATTGGTGCAGTAGGAAATGTGTTGATCCCAGCTGTTCCTCTATAACTGCCATTGCTGATTTCCTTTTGTTCCTTTTCGAGAACAAAAGATGTTCAGTATCTACTATCAAGGGCTATAGAGCCGCCATTTCTAACACAATTAAATTCTCTCAGGGCTCGGAGATTGGTTCAGATCCACACCTTGCCGATCTCATTAAGTATTTTGAGCTACAGAGACCTGTCACTCGCTCTCTGACGCCTAGATGGAATCTATCATGTGTTTTATGGTCCTTAACAAAAACCCCCTATGAACCATTGAGTGAGGCATCCTTTCAGGATCTCACACTCAAGACGGTATTTTTACTCGCTTTGGCGTCTGCGAGAAGACGTAGCGAGATTCATGCATTGTCGGTGGACACTGGCTGTCTCCGTTTTAATGGCAATTTTGAATCCGTTTCCCTCCTTTGTCAGCCAGGACTTTTAGCCAAAAATCAATTACCTGCGGTAGCTCCATCACCTATAGAGATCCCCAGTCTTAGTCGAATCTGTGCTGGGGATGATCAAGATAGGCTCTTATGCCCAGTTAGGGCACTGCGTTTCTATCTAAATGCTTCAAAAGTGAAAAGAAAGGGCAGGAAACGTCTTTTCCTTCCTCTTAAGGGCTCCGTTGATATTTCGGCCTCCACGATTTCAAGGTGGATTGTCACCACAATTAAAAGAGCTTATCAGTCCCTTACTGATAGAGACCTTTCCTTTATGAAACTAAAAGCCCATGAGGTTCGAGCCGTCGCTGCCTCATGGGCCTATCTAAATCACTCTTCTCTGGAGGACGTCATGAAGGCAGCATTTTGGCGATCCCATACTACCTTTTCGTCCTTCTACCTCCGCTCATTAGCACATCAAAGCGCAGGCATATTTTCTCTGGGTCCCATAGTTGCGGCACAACATGTGGCCCAGAAGGACTCCAGCAAATAGTAAAGTGGACATCTCCCCTCAAATGGTGAGTAGTTTACATTTTTCCTCTGTTTTTGATCAGTTTAACATCAGCCGACCCACCTAACTGACAAATTCAGCTATATAATAGTGATGGGTAAATGTATTGCTGCTATTAAAATGTAGTTTTTTGGGGGGTAAAACTAATTTTAATTATGCAATACTTACCTATCACTATTATCAAATGCCCTCCTCCCACCCCGCTCTGATGCCCTGGCGTAATTTCGTCTATGAAAAAGATGAATGTTTGCGCAGGCGCAGAGAGATGCACGGGCGTGACGTGGCTTGTTGACAAATTCTCCACTTTAAGTGGGAGAATGTTTTCACATCGAACGGACGAGTTTTTCGACACGAAAAAGGAATAAAGCTATATAATAGTGATGGGTAAGTATTGCATAATTAAAATTAGTTTTACCCCCCAAAAAACTACATGTTGACCACATTTGAGTTCAAGGTCAGAGCTGTTTACGATACTTCGAGTAAATTTCCATTAAATCGATGGATTTAGTATTGCATTCTGGGTCATAATATGACACGTTTCCTGTTGTGAAATGTGCCATTTGCAAAATGTATAAAAGACCTGAATAAATGAATTATATTCATTCCATTTTAAATCTTGAGTTTAAAAGATCTGTTATTACGATCAGCCTGGAATCATCAGATGTCTGAAATAATAGCCGTGCTGGAATCTTATAACCCTGTAATGCTGTAATGTTGTATTGCTGTATAAATAATTCGAAAGGAATTATTTATTGGAACATTCATCGAAGTTACAAGTACCATGGAGTACTCACTAACATTTAGAGTTATATTTAGGACTTTCTCGGATGCCTGTGAACATTCTTAAAGATGATCTGGATTACATTATCGTTGGTATATCGGAACATTACAGACTCATTCATTCGGAGCAATCTTTCATTCGGAATATTCATTCATTACAAAGACTCATTCATTCAGAACATTCGTTCATTACGAAGATTCATTTGGAACATTCATTAACTTGGAACATTCATTCATTTGGAACATTTTATAGTTTCTATATATACAGGACTTGTGCTTAGGACACTAATAATTGTTGGATTATGTGAATTTCAATACATGATACTGTAAGTGTATTTTGATTTTCCCCTTAATTATTTAGAAATAAATTGTTTGTTGATTTTTACAAACATTGTTGGTTTCACTTTCTTTTTGTTACATTTTTTCATACCATAGGGTCGTAACAAGAATAAAGTTCTGATTGGTGGTTATTGTTTACCCTGGACAAAAAAAAAACAATAACCACCAATCATAATTGAATGTAACATATTTCACTGCGTGACACACCGGAAGTGTAGCCTTCAAATTCGATTCAAGTAGACAAGATATGAAGCAACAGAAAAACTTCACATAAATGCGGTTATTAAATGATGAGGAAAGTACTTCATGATACATTGGAAATCAATCTGGAATGTCTCCTTTATGCTGAACATGCTGACGTGATAAAATTAATAGCATGGAATCAGCGAAGTGGGGGGGGGGGGACAGATTATGAACCTCGTCACATTGTGTTAATTTGTAGAAGGTGAGTGGGTGTTGTCAATAGTTTTGTCTTTTTTTACTGAAAAAAAATGAGTGTCTGTGCCTGCGATGGCTGCCTAAAATGAATTCTCAATTTAAAGAAAAAATATTTAAATGACTAATAATTATTCATGACTACTGAAGATTGAAGTTACATTTATATGGTAAGTATCATTTTGTATTGATTCTTCCCCTCTTGTATCGATATGTGTATCGATATTGCAAAAGTATCGATGCATCGATATATCGATGAATCGTTTCACCCCTAGCTAATAGTACCTGTTAAGGACATTGTACACTGTACTCTCTGTCAGCAACTTGATTCGACTGACCAAAGCAAGATGTGTTCTGTCTTGGTATCCTTGAATTAATAGCCTGTGTGTCAACTCTACAGTGCATACTGAAAATCAATAAAGTGACCCTTCTACCTGTGAATGAATGTACATGTTTCATGGAAAGTATAGAACTGTGCTTATGCATGCAGCCATCTTTAATTGATTTCTAAGCTGTAATAGTACTAAAAGGATGCGTTCATGTCAGTTCAGTGAATGTCAGAAAAATCATATAGAGATGCTGTCAGGCTGACTTTTAATGGTCCAGGCATATTTTTTCCCTGTGATAATGGTACCCACTGTGGGACCTTGTTTCAGTCTCCATGCCCTAAAAAAGATGGTAGAGTGTCTTGCAGGGTCTGCCAAGTGAATTAAACACAGTAATTCATCTATGAGAAACAGTGTTACAGTATGTCACAAGACTGAGCTTGGGGGATTGTTGGAGCTGGATTCCCAGTGCCAGGTGGCTAGGTTAGGGATTGTTGGAGCTGGACTCAGTGCTATTGTGAAAATTTCTTTTCTGTGACAGGAAAATTTGATCTACATTGATGCTTGTTTTGTATGGTACATCTCTTACATATTTCAATCAATTGGCTAAAAGATCCAAGAGAGGCAACTGTAATCATTTTCTCATTAACATAAAAAACAGGACACCAACCCCAAAATTATGATGGCTATTGTTGGACATTTCCCCCAAAAAGTTAGCATGGCAGCCAGATATTTGTGAACATTTTTTATGAAAAAGAAGTATCAAAGGTTGTAACAAATAAGAAAACATCATTATACTTCCTTATTAAATGTACCAGAAAATGTGTCATTTTCAATTTCGGATTAGCTGTTGCTTCGGTTTTAGTACCATCATTCTGTGCTATACTAGTTTCCATCAAACTATTTATTTATAAAAATAATTGTTAGCTCTACTAGTCATAGACCAGAAGATCTTATGGGATGGTCTGTTGTCTGTCAACCGTCCATCCATTAGCACAAGTTTGTTATTGCTACTCCTAAACTATGAGGAGGATTGTCATGATACTTTACACACACATTTATCCCATGGTCTAGTTGGTCCTAAATGAAAATGATGCTGCTTGGTCATCCAATATGGTCACCACAGTGATCATCTTGAGAATCTTTTTATCACTACTCCTGAATGGATGGCATATCAACATGAAGTTTTCACTGAAAGACTTGTTATGATGTCTAATTGGTTTTACATGAAAATGGTGCTTATCTGATGGCCAATATGGCTGCCAGAGTGACTATCCTAAAAATCTTGTTCTCGCTACTCTTCCTGAATGGATTGTGATATCAGCATGTGATTTCCACTAAAAGACTTCTTATGATGTCTGGTTGGTCCTAAATGAAATTGGTGCTGATCTGATGTCCAGTGTGGCTGCACTTTACACACACATTCATCCTGTGGTCTAGTTGGTCCTAAATGGAAATGGTGCTGCTTGGACATCCAATATGGCTACCACAGTGGCCACCTTGAAAATCTTGTTATCACTCCTCCTCCTGACTGGATAGTCAAATCAACATGGGGTTTTCACTGGAAGACTTCTAATGATGTCTAGTTGGTCTTATATGAAAATGGGGCTAATCTGATGTCCAATATGGCTGCACAGTGGCCATCTTGAAAATCTTCTTATTGATACTCCACCTGAATGGAAAGTCATGTTGACATGGGGCTTTCACCAGAAGACTTCTTATGATGTCTACTTGGTCCCAAATAAAAATGGTGCTTATCTGATTGCCAATATGACTCCCAGAGCTGCCAGCTTGAAAATCTTGTTATCACTACTTCTCCTGAATGGATGGTTATATCAACATGTTGTTTTCACTTAAAGACTTCTTATGATGTCTACTTGGTCCTAAATGAAAATGGTGCCAATTTGATGGCTGCCACACCGGCTATATTGAAAATCTTATTATCTGGCTATATTGAAAATCTTGTTATCTCTACCCTTCCTGAACGAAGTGTAATATTGCCATGGGGTTTTCATCCAGTAGACTTCTTATAATGTCTAGTTGATTGTAAATGAAAATGGTGCCGATCTGATGTCCAATATGGCCACCACAGTGACCATCTTGAAAATCTTGTTATTGCAGATCTTCCTAAATGAAAAGTAATATTACCATGGGGTTTTCACCAGAATTCTCATGCTGTATAGTTGGTCCAAAATCAAAATGGTGTCGATCTGATGTCCAATATGGCTACATCAATGGCCATCTTGAAAATATTGTTATCACTACTCCTCCTGAATGGATGGTTGTATTAATATGGGGTTTTTACTAAACAACTTCTTATGAGGTCTAGTTGGTCCTAATGATGTCATTCAGACATTCAATAGGCCTGCCACAGTGGCCATCTTGAAAATCTTGTTTTCACTATTTCTCCTGAATGAATGATCATATCAACATGTGGTTTTCACTGAAAGACTTATGATGTTCAGCTGGTCGTAAATGAAAATAGTGCAGATCCGAATTCTAATATGACTGCCACTATGGCCATCTTGAAAATATTGTCACTACTTCTCCTAGATGGCTGGTCATATCGACATTGTGCTTTCACCAAAAGACTTCTTATGATATCTAGTTGGTACTAAATAGAAATGGTAAAAATCCAATATCAAATATGGCCACCATGGCATCCATCCTGAAACTCTTCTTATCATTGCTCCTCCAAAATGGAAAGTCATATCAACATGGAATTTCCTCCAGAAGACTTCTTATGATGCCTTGTTGGTCCTAAATGAAAATGGTGTCAAGTTGACATCCAGTATGTCCACCACAGCAGCTAATGTGAAAATCTTGTTATCGCTGAAGAATATCAAAGATGGTTTCAACACTCCACAGTTTAAAAGGAAGAAATGGTCTTGTGCTGAATTTTTGGAAATTCTTTTCACCCAGTAGAGCGTCAGTTCCATCAAGGGACTGTTTTTTCTTTCAGAAAACTATACTTTAGAATTTCACCCAGCAACAGTATTTTATGCCACTCAGTTGTAATAATTCTATATTCTTTTACAACAAGCAGACTTGCTTTATAAAAATATGCAACACTTAATTGATGGCATTTCAGGTCAAATCTAATGGTAAAGTTTTTTTGCTTAGGTCCTCAAACTATGTTGGAGGATGGTAATAAAGGTTGCTGTTACAAGTATCTTTCTTATGTTTAATTAGGGCCTCGGCTACACATAATTTGTTCTAAAGGTATGATCTGTGCTGATACACCACTACATTGTTAAAAGGCACATAGTGCGAGGTGCTGATTTGTATAGCATAGACCCAGGAGCAATTGTTAAATTGTATAGTCTTTTTTCCAGTTTTTTGTCCATTTGCTGGACTGATGATAAGTAGCAAACAAATATCTTTACTGAGAAGCCGATCTTTGAAATTTATCACACTATTGTTCACTAAAGAATCAAGTTCCCCTTTTCTACCCCCATTTAACCAGCTTGACTGTGACTGGAATAGCCCTCAAGTACTTGGGATGTAGCAAGCTTAGTCAGTGACACATGTAGGTATTGTTTGACTATGAAGCAATGTGTGAACCTAATAACCTTTGAATTTTACATTAAGGAATTTATTTGACACTTCAGTGGATAAACAAATCAAAGACAGTTGGATATAATGACATTTGCGATATCCTATGATCGATGTCTAGTTGCTTCAGTATGTGACAGTCAAAACCTTTGATCTGCCGGTCATGTCTGGTAAATACATGTACAATGAATTCATTATCCCTGGTAAGAAAATCTGCTAGTGATGAGAGAAAATGTACTTGCTAGCTGCATACAGCGATTCTGTACTGCTAACAAAAACTGCAGATGTTCCTTTGACAAAATGTTAACTTCACAGAGTGTTTATTTTGCACAAGTTGACCTTGGTGTGATGCTGCTAGCGCATACTTTTAGTTTATTGGCTTGGGGGGAATCCCTCCATGATCATGGCATAGAGTCCATTCTCAGTTACCAAATATAGTTTGTATTACTAATAATAGTAACAGACTTTATGGTCTTGTTTAAATTGGTAATGAAGTATTATATCCATTGGCCTGTCAGATCAAGTTTATATCAAGGGAGGCATCTCCAATTTAAGTAAATGATTAGACCTGATAATAGTTATCTCCTTTGGATATTGTTCCGCTAATGGTAGTTCTTGAAATGAAAGTGGAAAGTGCTTTCAAAAGGAGATCAGTACAAATACTCTTCAAATAATGTTTCAGATGGTAATATAAGGCCTCCAAAAAATATGTGTGTTTCCTATTGCACTGGTTTAAAATTAGAGTAGGTAGGTATTTTTTTATTTTTTTTTAAACATTATATACTGGTATAAATCAAATATTATTTCAAATGCTTCAAAGTACTGGGCAAAACCGGCTCAATTAGATGCACAAATCAATTTCGTCAATGTGATTTTTTTTTATTTAAAAAAACAAATACTCTTCAAATAATGTTTCAGATGGTAATAAAAGGCCAAAAAACAAATTTTGTGATCAATTAGATGCACAAATCAATTTCAGCAATGTGATTTTTTTTATTAAAAAAAAAAATAAAAAAAATTGGGGGGTGGGGAAAAAGTGCTAGGGCTGGCAACGAGAAACAGGGATGGTCGGCCTACCGGAAACATGCATTTTTTTTTTTGGGGGGGGGGCCTAAACTCTCGTGTGGCATAAAGAGAAGAAAAGTTAGAAAATATTACAAACCTTGTTTAGAGCAGTATGTTTTCAATAGTAAATATGGTCATGAAATAAATACCAGTATTTTTGGAGCTGTGTTCCTCCATCAGATCTTATGTAAATTGCCAGTAGTATTTCTTTGACTAACCAAGCCATTAGTATTCTCACTACTTTGATTTACATTAACAGCACGATTCCTGTCTTGGAATCTTAGCATTTTAGTTGTTTACATATTTCAGTTTAATTCTTTCTACTGTAAATTCTTGTGATGGGAATCTGTCAGAATTTCATAACTAATAACCAGTTTCACACAACTAACCAATAATCAATTATAATTGGTTACTGAGAGCAAATTTTAATTTTTGTTTGTTACACAGTTCTATCTATCTTCGGTCTATAGTTCAAAATGTTAATAAATGTACACAAGTAATCTCTTTTACATATATATATATATATATATATATATATATATATATATATATATATATATATATATATATATATATATATATATATACTATTAACCTAATGAAAATGTAACTTTTTTATTGTTTTGTGTTCTATTTGTTTGCAGCTTTGTTAAATGAAAGCATCTTTCTATTGCTGATCAATTTTATGTAACTGCAATACTGTCGCAAGACCATAATATCCATTCATTCCGTCATTCTTTCAGATGTGATTTGTCTATCATTAAAAGTATAGAAGAACATGCTTTGCTTGTTAGTCAGTTTTTAGTAAAACTTCAATCAAAGGATTCTACATTTAAATTGGAACAAACATAAAAGAATGTTTAAATATATAAACTTCACAATTTAACCTCAAAATCCTAAATGCCTACTAGTAGGTTAATCTTCTGATTATTGATATGTTTCAGACATGATGCTGATATTAGGAAGCTTTGTTTTTGAAAGAAATTTGAAGTACTGCAAGGCACACAAAAACATTTTCTTTTATTGACATGTCATATAATATTCATGCTCAAACTAAACACATGCTTTCATGAGTATAAAACTTTGGATTTACAGTTCTAGATACTGGAACTTCAAGAAACGTTTATATTATCCGAAACAATAGTTACCATCCAGATGCAATTCTACTATAGTCAGCTTCTGATCCATATATAATATATAAAAAAAGGATAAAATAATCTTTACTCAACTTACAGGACATTTTTTAAAGATTTAGAAAATTTTGTCACTGTGGTTTCATCTCCCTTTATTTTAATTGTAGCCATTATAGCAGTCGGTATCTTGCATGATGCATACAGTATATATGTACCAACTTTGCAGCACATCATGTACATTAGACTGCTCTGTCTCCTAAAAATGGCATGGGTTTAACATTGTACTCGCCGTTGTTGTCTATATTTTTCCAAATATTAAAAGTTTGCACCATCGGAGCAATGTGTGGTTTGATATTTGTAAGTTGTGAAGGGATTAAATAATTCTCAGCAAGACTTGTACCAGGTCAGTAGTTTTGGAGATAGATAGTTGGGTACAATTCATCATGGATTGGAAACTGACTATAGCACGCTGTTCACACATTAGTTTCTCTATCCTTTGTATGCATTCTCTTTGTTGCACAATTTACACACAGCTTTAGACATATGCAAGTTTTCCTTGAATGCTGGGACATCCTTCACTATTTTCCTGAACCCAAAATAAGTCCAAACGTTTGACCGGGCATTTTTCTAGGATAGAAATGCAGTGGTTCAGCCAACATTTTTTGGCTCGTCAGGCAGACATAAATTTATTTTTTTTTTTTTTTTTTATTTTTAAAGATATAATAAAGTCTGTTTGAGATTAGCTTTTTAGGACCTACAGCCAAAATTTCTGAAAAATAAATCCGGATAAACCCTTTCAATAATTTCTAGAACCAATGAAGGAAAATTATCAAAAATCATTGCGTGCTGTAATACAAATCTATAACTGTTCAGATAATGGTAGCTTATCATAAATGACATCTGAAGCGAACATCTTGTTTCTAAAAACTACTTTCTGCCTTTTTTTATTATTGTTTCCGATTATTCGAATATTTATTTTTGAGTTCGAGCGCTTGGTTTTTCATTGCAATTGACTGATTTTCAATTATGATTGATGATTGGACCATCATTTGTAAATTCATTTGTATTGTTTTGTACCAAATGTCATGGTCGATGAAAAGAAGGACATCATACTAGTATGCATATTCTTGGATGTGTCTTTGAAGTCTTCACAGATGAACTAGTAGGGGAGGGGATCTTAACATTTTGTAGTTTGTGCCAGCCACTAACTCCATGAAAATTGGTACTCCACAAGTGAAAGGGAATGCACAGTATATTCATAAATAAGTTTGTATGTTATTTGCAGTGTCTGAATTGATAATTGGTAACATCTTGTTACACATATTTCTCTGATACAGGAATGTTGTGTGTATTGCAGTTAAAGACCCAAAGCTTTTTACTAGAATATGTGAAACACATTTTTTGCACTAGTTAAACCCAAACCTTTTGTGTGTGCTCTTGATTGATAGCTGATATGCTTGACCTTTTCAATTTTAATTGCATTAAATGCCTGCCTCTGAATTGAAAGTAACATGAATGGGTATCAGATTTTAAAGGGCAAAGTCCTTGATTTACAGCAAAGTAATTGAAGAGACTATAAGCATGTACACAGCAAGTAGTTAATGAAGCTTAAATTTTCAATTTTGAAAGCTATTCAATTTTCACTAACCAGCAGCATTTTTTGTTGCTTTACTAGAAAACAGTTAAGCTTTTTTGAATTTTTCCAATCATGTGCAGTAAAGACTGGATTTCTAACCAGAGTAAAAGATACAATATTGGTCTCAACAGTGGAACATTTTTAGAGGATTTGCAGTTTTAGATCTGTAAAATATGAACAAGTTATTCATGCTTCAGGTATTTTAACACACTATACTGATCCTTCCAGAGGATTGCAATGACAGCAAAGATAATAGTCAATTTAATAGATCAATTCTATGAGAAGTTGTATGTGCGTAATTATGGTGTTAGACACTGCCACCTGGAGTGTAATGTAGACTGTCTCTTGTTAGTCAAGTGTAGACACCGTGACTGGGGAGTCCAATGTAGATACCGCCACTGGGAGTTTAATGTAGACTCTGCCACTTGGGAGTCTAATGTAGCCGATATTGCACCCTTTCTGCTTGAATTATATATTACGCTGGATATTACACTCTGTATAATCAGTTAATGTTGTTGGACTTAAAAACATGCAGGTTCCAGTTGCTGTTTGCATAGAAATTACCACTAGTCATTACATTTTCTGCAAAGATTTGAGCATTTTTGCATTTGATGTTTAGTCAGAACAAAACTAAACTTATTTTGCCAATAAACTTAGCTCCTGGAGAGGTCTTTAGATCAGCATTTTTGCGGATATATTGTGATTGGCTCTGTATAACTCCCTCCACAATGATTGATGTAGGATGATCATATTTGTTTCTGGGGAAGGTGATCATATTTGTTATTAAGGGGGAGTGGGGTGATTATAATTGTTTCTGAGGGAGGGTGGAGGGTGGGTGATAATATTTGTTATTGAGGGAGGGTGATCATATTTGTTATTGAGGAAGGGTGATCATTATTATTATTGAGGGTGGGTGATCATATTTGTTATTGAGGGAGGGTGATCATATTTGATTCAGAAGGATGATGATCATACTTATTACTGAGGAAGGATAATCATACATATATTTGTTACTGAGGGAGGGTAATCATGTTTGTGATTGAGGAAGAGTGATCATATTTATTATTTATGGAGGGTGATCATATTTGTTACTGTTGGCTGGTGATCATGTTTGTAATTGAGGGACGGTGATCATGTTTGAGGGTGGGTGAGCATATTTTTTACTGAGGGAGGTTGATCATGTTTGTTATTGAGGGAGGGTGATTATTATTATTATTGAGGGAGGGTGATCATATTTGTTACTTTGTGAGGGTGATGATATTTGTTATTGAGGGAGGGCGATCATATTTGTTATTACAGCAGATGGTGATCATTTGTTAATGAGGATGGGTGATCAGGGAGGGCAATCGTATTTGTTATTGAGAGGGTGATCATATTTCATATGATATTTCACAAGGATGAGTAGATGACGACAAGATTTTGGATCCATGTGGGAGAGGGATGGGGAGTCAAAGGTCACTTTCATAGGTTATAGGGACTCTTCCCTCTAACCTGAACTCCATCTACTCCGATTGAGGCTGGGACGATCATATTATTTTATATGATGTTTCAGAAAGATGAGTAGATCACAACAAATGTTTTGGATCCCAAATGCAACCAGGAATTATGGGGTAGAGGGGAGGGTATCTATAATTGAAATATTTTTGAGAAATACTGGTATATTACTTATATATTTTGATCTAATGACAAAAATAAAATGGCAGGGTTGGTGTTTGGAAGTTTTAATGACTAACATTGGAGTGGAAAGGTTGGCATTGTAGTAGGTGGGTCTAGTAACTTGTTGAGATTGGCCTACTATAAGGTCCCCCTCCCCCCAAATATGTGTGTTTCCGAGCACTCCCCCCCCCTCAAAAAATCACATTGTCAAAATTAATTTGTGCATCAAATTGAGCTGGTTTTGCCCAGTACAGGCTTGAAGTATTATTTGATTTATATATAATGTTTAAAAAAATACCTACCTGCCTACCCTAATTTTAAAACAAGTGCAATAGGAAACACATATTTTTTGTTCTTGGCTTAATGAGATAATGTTCTGGATATATTTATATGTCATATCATGGATTGCACTAGTGTCATTTTGAAACAGTCATAAAGTAAAATGCTTGCTGTAGCAGCTGATCCTATAGGTGAGAAATGTATGTCAGTGCAAATCTTGCAAGTTCATGTGCTTTGTCTTTCGTTTGTTGTTGGTTTTACATTTTACTCATTGTTTTGGAAATCAGTATTACAGTAAGAATAGGTATACATGTCATCTCATTTTCATGACCAATTCAACTTTTATTTCCTTAATGATTCATGGATCTTATTGTCTCGGTCTTGCTCAGTTGTTCTTTTCATTTACTGACAAAAGTACACACACTGGCTTATTCTTGTTTCAACAGCTGCAGTATTCAAAATATCATTACCAGCAAGTAAGTTGATTGTTCTGCCATCTGGGTCAATTTTGTGTCTCCTTTGAACTACACAAAACAATCAAAGTTGATCGTTCTTTTGAAACTTGTATGGATATGTCACTAAAATGTTAAAGATGGCTGTATTTGTTGAAATTGTAAATATAAGATGGTGGGTCTGGATGGCTTTGGAGGAATCAGAATGTGAAGGGAGTCAAAATGTTGTTGTTGGTGTTTATTGCCCATTCTCTTCTTCAATTTTATTACTTCCTTATGTTCGGAGTCTTGATGTTTTTTTGTAGCAGACCTTTGCCCTTCTTTTATTACAGTCCTTTTATAATGGTATAGAGCATAACCCAGCCTGTCCAGGAAGGAGCTTGTTTTCTTAATGGGAGAATAGTCAACTGTCTTTTCACATGCACTTCATGACAGTATGCATTAGAAGATAAAACTCTGCTATTAAACTATCTTTTTGAATGATATATAACCATGTTGTTTTCTCTTGGAGGCAGTAATGTAGCCCAGCAGTGTCCAGGGACAACTTACATTGTTACCCTTTTAAAGTAGCAATTTAACTACCGTCTATACTCGTGCATAAGCTGATACCAACTGCAAACTGCATAGACCCAGATCTGCCATCACATAATGCATGGGCAGATCTGGGTCTATGCAGTTTGTAAGGACTAATCAGTAGAACAAACAACATAGACCCTGATCTGCCGGCGCATTATGCTCAGGGTCTATGTTCTTTGCATAAGGACTTTCCTTATATGTGAGTACATATGGTAAGAGGCAGCATTTCCCTTTTTTTTATGAAGATTGTATCAAAGAACTTCAAATCTTCATTTGGAAATGATCCAACAGAAATGGAGAAAGTGCTGATGTTTCAGATTGCTAAATAAAAGGCAGTTGAAGCAATATGGAAGGGTTTTCTTTTTTACAATAGGAGATAACATTGTACCTGTAGTTAAATCTGGTTCATTTGTATGGAATTTGGATTCATATTGTGACACATGCATCAGATATATCATTTTAAAAACCCACATTATAGACTAATTTTGACAAAAAATACCATAAGAGTTACATTCTGAATGCCAGACCTGATAATAACATAAGCATAAATCTTTGTAATTGTTGTTTTGAATGAGTGTGGGATGGTTTAGGTTACCTGATAAAGTTGATTTAGGAAATACTATGGAGGCCTTGAAAATGTATCATGTGTGGAAATTATCCTAATATTACCAATGGAGTGATTTATTCTTATACTCTGTGAGAACTTGTGCCCAGATCAAAATAAAAAATTTCATCATATTTGGTGGGTTTTATCAGTATTTTTGTATGCATTATTAGCTATATCATGCCGAGGAATTGGGAGCTAAATGCCTTTCCCAGAGACACACTGCAAGGCGGCCTCACCCAGGCTGGCCTGGGCAAGTATTGAATCTGCTACCTTTGAATTACAAGTCCAGTGCTTTAGCAACTGAACTATCACAATTCCCAATTAAAAATCTCAATCAATAAACATGAAATGATATAGAAATGCATGTAAGAATTGAACTTGTCTTTAATGGATATACAATTCATTATAAATCCAAAATTCTTTATAATGCGAAAGTTTAAAATCCTCTTTACAAGACTTGACATTCATTTACCATCTGTACTTGCTTGCAAGTCAAGTCCGACTGCAAACTGTACAGACCCAGATCTGCTGTCGCATTAATGTGTCAGTAGATCTGGGTCTATGTAGTTTGGATTAATCAGTAGAACAAACAACATGGACCTAGATATGCCAGTGCATTATGCGATGGCAGATCAGGATCTATGTTGTTTGCAGTTGGACTCAACTTGCAGGCAAGTATATACAGTAATTAAATGTCTGTAATGGAAATATACAAGAAAACCTGATTTATATTCAGATAAATGGGCAAATCATGTAATTCTTTCTCTTAATTATTCAGGCAAAAATTAAAGAGATATTTTTTATATTATTTTTTTCATCCCAGATACATATAGAGATGCCAGTGTTGGGACCAGGGATTCACCTCTTTGCAAAATGTGCACAAAAGTATCAATATATAAGTAAATAAATCAAGAGAGAGAGAGAGAGTGTATGTACAGTGTGTTTCAATATGAAAATATATGTATATTCCTTGCCAATACTGATAACAATTGCAGAGATATAACTGATCAAATTACATTGCCAATACTGATAACAATTGCAGAGATTTAACTGATCAAATTAAGAGGGAGGAAAGAAGGAAAACTAGTTCCTGCTACAAGGTTGTAGCAACGTTACATGATACATACATGTATTGATCTAGAAACAACTCACTCTACTGATGCACATGTAACCATTTCTCGAGAAATCTTTCGCCTTCAAAACACTTAAAAGTGTTGTATTTTTCTCCTAAATAACTTAAGTTTAAAGCTTGTTTAAAATGTGATATCTGAGGATGGGAATATCAATACTTGAACTTATAAATGTAATACTTTATATGTATTAAGATAAAATTGAATATATCATCTGCCTCTTGCCTATTATATATACCAAACAACACAATTTTGTATACGAGTACATTTATTGGTAATCAGTGACACAAAGTCTGCCCAAAATCTCTGAACTATGTTACATTCCCCAAAAAGATTGCATAAGGATTCAGGAGACTGCCAACAAAAATAGTATGTATTATTATCCAATATACCAATCTGAAATAAAATGTATTTGTAGAAATAATTCTGTGTGGAATCTTTATCTGAAACCACCTTATTTGTGGACACTTTGTTAGTCTCTATCTAAGAGAGAAAGTTTTTTATTCTGTTTGACCAAATTCTCTGTACCACTTGCCTCTTGAGGTAGGAATTTCCCCATTTTTAATACATTTCTTGTAAATACTTTTGCAACTCGTTTTGTCTGCTACAATGGTAAGTAGTTCAGAGCTGCTACATGGATCCAAGAGTTTTTCTATTAGTTTCATTCAGACTTTTGTATGATATTCAGTTATTGCTCTTATTAAGCCTTGGTATACTAGACTCATTTGTTTTAACTGAAGAAAAAAAAAAAGCTAATTCTTATTAACTCGTTGACCCCTGGAGATTCTTTTCATTTTCGCCTGAAATGGGGGTAGATTTTCATTTAGCCGGATGCTTAGGTGTATAAAAGACGTTTTTGATTGGATATTTCACTCGTGCATGTGCAGAAGAGTGAAAAATGGACCCCTTTTTTACCCATATTGGACTAAAATTTTTGTGTTCTGGCCCCTTTTACTCCAAATCTCAAACTTATCCTACTTTATGCAAAGGTTCATCTGTCTGTGTGCAGTTCAGACATGGTCTGCTTGAGATCAAGGCCACAAAGTGTAAAATACGGACACAAACTCTGGTTCCAAAACTGGCAATTTTCAACCTAAAAAAGATCAGGTATAAAAAAAAATTCCTGTTGTATTTTTTAACACAAGTAGAAAGTCTACATTATTTGGGGTAATTGTAAAAATACATCTTTCTCCTTTTCTGTAATACCACCCACTTTGGTGTATCATAAATGATGTTGACATTACAGAGCTTGCAAGTCAGGTACAACCTCGTGACATGTAAACATGGCACTCTGGGTTAATGAGTGAAACCACTGTCCACTAGCTTGCAATAAGTTATTAATTTTCTAATTCCATGTTCAAACCAATTCTTATAAAAAAAAAAAAGATTTACGACATACTCAAATGTTGTAATTGTGCCAAATGGGTCTATCTAAAAAAATCAGCAGGTGTATATGTAGAGACATATTTTGATGGACACACTTTATTGGTCATGAGTGGGTTCACTGTAATGCATACATGTGTACAATTGTAATGGAAGTTTTAATTATTCACAGAAGGCAGTATTTAATTATTTTCTTGGTGTTGATGCATCTAGATCATTCCCACCTATGCAGAATACACAGCATTCTGCATTGTTTTTTTTCCTTCTCAGTTGAATTATATAGTTCAGCCTCTCAAAATCAGTCTGACACTGATGGGATTGTATACTTTTTGGCTTGGTGAGGAAACTACCATATATACTCACTTGTAAGTAGAGTCCAATTACATACTGCACAGACCCCAGATCTGCAGTTTGTTAGAAGTAATCAGTAAAATAAACAACATAGACCCTGATCTGCCACACATTATGCAATGGCAGATCAGGGTCTATGCTTGCAGTTGGACTCAACTTATAGGCAGGTATATATGGTAGGTGGTTGTTTAGAGAGGGTGAATACCATGAATTAATTTATTTTTGAGGATATCATTTTTTAGAGGTTTTGCAAAAAGAATGGCTTTGTTGATGTCACTCAAGTTTGTGATGAGCCTCTTCTAAAACTGGCATTGATCACGATGACTACATTTGTTATTGTGTTTTTAAATGTTTGGTTGCTATGTGGCATCCATGAAATCCATGAAAATTAGTAAGCTATGACTAGTGGTGAAAAGTAAGGAAAAATAGACCCTGACTGGATATGACAGGTTGGTGCTTAAAGAAGGTGCCCAGTATTAGGAGTTAAAATATTCTCTGGATCAGGTGAATGCTGATTCAGGACTGACCAGTGTTTCTCTTTAATGAAAGGATGTTCTGTTGAGAATATAGCCGACTTAGTACATTGAAAGTTCATACTTTCTACTGGATGTTTGCTTTCCATTTGTTTTGATCAGGCTCATACAAACACTTTGCTCTCACCATTCAGTAATAATAAACACTTACCAGATGGAGAGCAGACTGGTTTCAGTTTATAATTACTTAAAACTTGTGTTAGAAGTGTCACACAATAAATTCCTGAAAGCTCTCTTTCACATGATCAAATTTAGGTCATTAACATTCTCAGCTTTTATATTTCTATAATAGCTGGTTGACTAAGAGTTTAATTGGGCGTGAGTCAAATCTTTTAGTACTTGGCTTACTGGGTAAGTGGAGTTTTGTTTTAGATTTTTCAACCCTTGATTATGAAAAGTTGTATAAAATACTGAATAAATTCTGTGATTGGGAAGACTTTATAAGGATTGATGGTCTTCTATTAGAGGCAATACAGCACTTGGAAATTGCAAAGTATGTGATTTAAGCATGTCCTGATGCTATCTTTATCATGCCAGCTGCCTGGAGTGTGCACTTTGTCTACCCTTCCAGCATCTGCAGCAGGAAACAAATGTTAGGTACTGAATATGAAATCACATTTTCCTGCCACAGGAACTGTTATATATAACCCTGGCAACCCAACAAGAAGAAAATAAATTATAGGATAATACAATAAAGTATTGTTAGTAGGAACCTGGATACAAGAAATTTGCAATTAATATACAGTGAGTTGGCATTCTTGATTAAGCTTATGTATACATTATTAGGGTCTATTCAAGAACTGAAAATGGGGGGGGGGGGGCCACGGAATTTTCTCTCTGTTTGAAAAGGGGAAGGGGGATATCCTGGATTTAGCAGGGATTTTTAATAACGAAATAAAGGTAGGGCTTGAAAATATAATTTATGATTTTCACAAATTCAGTTGATTTTTCTGCACTAGTTTTTAGAAAAAAAGAGTGAATCCCATACTGTACATACTCAGCGATAAGTGGAGTCCAACTGCAAACAACATAGACCTTGATCAGCCATCGCATCATGTGTGTGCCTGTACAGTGCAGCTCACGTGATTTTTCGGAACCCCATGCATCGCGGTGGGGGACTTAATTCCCTCCACTCTAGCTCCGCGATAGCACTCCACGGTGGAGGCATAAATACCTACAAATCACCACTGCGTTTCGGCAGGCAAGCTGATGTAAACTCCACCGTGGAGGGGCTAGTCGACATTACTGATTGACATCTGAACAGCCAATGAATGAAGACCACCTATGGAAAGACGGAGACGTCAAGAGTGATTTACAACCTGATACCATTTGAAGAATCAGTCTTCTTTATTTTGATCATATTTGGACAATAAAAAAATAATTTCTTTAATTTATTTCAAAGAAATATGAACAAACTTATGCACTGACTTTACGAGAAGCACACATTGCTGAGCTTCTCAAGCAGAATAAATTTATCATTTTGTTCCAAAGGAAAGTAATTCTCTGAGATATGGACAATTAAAATCCAAATTGACATCCGCTTCTGCTTACCCCGCCCCCCCAACAAACCTAAAACACTGAATTTACACTGAAATGCAAACCGCATGCTTAGTCTTTAAGCAGTAATAGCAGAGTCACGAGGCTGAATATTATGGCTCCATGTGTACTGTAAGGGACTGACCATTTAATATATGGGTTTATATGTTGTTTTGTTTTTTTCGACCGGGATATTTTTTGTTCTTTCATCACAATATTTATTTATTTTAATTGAAATATGGAACGGATTAACGTCTACTACAAAAATCAGAGAAAGACAATTGTTTTCATGCATCCCCCCCCCCCGGTTGGAAAATTCAATTGTCTCTCCCTAATAAAGACTTGACTTCAGCGGATGTTCTACAGAAATCAAGGCAGTGACCATTGAGAACACTGTTGTAAAATATTAACAAGGGTTTGCATCAAAGGATGATGTAAGTTTAAGCTTGGGAACAGTGTGTTTTTTTTTTTTTATCACACGAAGCCATCTGACTTGGCGCGTTGTACTTTACAGCCGCAATTATGGTCCCGCCATTAACAACGGAAGTTTGATAATTGTTAGTAATTAATCTGAACTCGGCTTATTACCGAAATAATACAATATGTGAATGAGTACTCATGCATGGAGTAACCATCGGAACTTGTGCGATTTTGTTTCACTTCAGTCAGGTATGACTGCAGCTTTGTTATTAATTTGTTCGATGTTTATCGTTCTTTTCATTGCAGGTAGTACAATATCACTGACTGTCATATGATCATTAAAATTTTTTATTGCATTTACTGAAAAAGAAATAAGGATATGAATGCATATTGAAGAAAAAAAATTAGATTCATTGCGCAAAATGTAGTATTAATACAGTTTGCGAGGCATTGTCATTACGTTATCATCATCTAAAATATGATTTGGCACTATGTATCATACATTATCTTCATTAGAACAAGGAAATATTTATAATTAACTGAATTACGTTTTTTTCAGTATCAAAAAGTTAGCAAATTGCTCCCCAGAGGGATAACGGTGTAGATAAATCAGTGCCCCCCCCCCCTGTCTCTCTCTCAACCTCTGCTTGCATGGGTGATAAACAGTAAACCACGCCTATATTATCGAGACCACGTCCACTCCGCGGTGGTGATCGGATGCGATTCCGCGAGAAAGCGTGGTGTGCAGGGCTATTCTCCGCGACAACTCCGTCAGGACGCGTGGAGTGATGGTGGAGGGTTTTTTCTTAATCCTCTCCACTCACTCTCCATCCCCACCGCGATGCGTGGGGTTCCGAAAAATCACGTGAGCTGTACTGTACATCAGGTCCATGTTGTTTATGCTGTTGATTACTCCTAACAAACTGCATAGACCCAGATCTGGCGACGCAGTTTGCAGTTGACCTCAACTTAAAACCAGTTTATACAGCAGGGCCGGGGCAAGCTGTGTGTGAATAGTGCACTTGCACAGGGAACCCTTTTCAGAGGGGTGCCAAATTGGAGAAGAAAAAGGTTGCAAAAATCACACAATGGAGCTAAAATAAAACAGAACCTTCTGTTTTGCACAGGGTGCCTGCCATATTGCCTCACACCAACCCTGATATACAGTAATACATTTCAGATACAGCAAAGTAATTGTAGAGGTACCAAAATGTTGCTTTTAAATGTGTTATTAATTAACAAATATTTAGAATGTCACCAAATTTCAAATTGTCACTTATTTTGTCCGAAGTAGGTCTTCACAGGGCAGAAGTCCTCTCTTTATAGTGCCCAAAAAACACGATCTCCAAAAAGTGTCAGTGTATAAGTTTAAAACTTTTTTAAAATATGGAAAAACTCTTTCCCCAGACTTAACACCTTTCATTAAGTGATATGAGGAAGAATCTCAGATTCATATTTTATTACCTCAGAAAGATTATGTAAATTAGCATTATCTAGCCTTTATATTGGGTTTAATAAACGAGAAAAGTAATGCAAGTAATCAAGCTAACTCCAATCTCAGTGTGAACTTGTTGTAAGTTAGAACCCCATAGAAGCAACTCTACAACCTCCACTTTATTATGAGTTTTTGCCATGAGTTTATCTGGTATGGCTTACATCTTATTTGGCTTGTTCTGATATATTCTTGCTTTTTTTGCTGTTGAAGGTTATGGATACTGCAGTATGATGGTCTTTTAGAACCCATTAGTCTTCACTTTATCTTCAGGTTTTACTGCAGTTTATCTGGTGAGGGTCATATCTTCTTGCTCCCATTCCCATATCATTGCTTTTTGACATAAGGAAATTGGAGCGTTGATCGAAAGTGTTCAGCTTGTGAATAGATAATGGGTGACTGAATGCAGATCTGCATTAGATTACCTACACAAAATGTATGGGATTGACACAGATCTGTATAATAACCGATGTAATCCCTTTTTTAAAAAAAACTGGCTTCCGTGTGCAAGAACAACCATCAAGCTATTCTCTGTCCAACTTGTCTTTAACAGTCACGGTGTAGAAGGGAAGCCTTATAGACAGGTGACTGCTCAATAAAGCTTTATTTCTGCATTTATTTGGTATAGACAAATAAAAGGCTCGGTATTGCTTAGGCAATTGGAGTAAAGTGCCCTTGCCCAGAGACACACCACTGCAACCAACCTGGGCTGATCTGGACAGGATTTGAACCTGCCGCCTTTAATTTTGTAAGTCTGGCTGCTAACCACTGAGCCACCACAGCTCCAGAGAACCTTAGTTTAAGGCAGATTTTTGCTTAATAGAGATGATCTCCAAAACAGGTTTTACTGTACTTCATACATTGTGCTTTTCATTTTCTTTTTTTTAATTGAATCTTTTTTTAAGTTTAATTATCCAGAATTTGGTGTAAGTACTGGTCACTACTTTACAAAATCTAATTTTCAGATGTATCAAAACATGTTTTCCAGATTTGTGTCATCATTAAATGGAAGGGAAATAGCAGAAACAGAGAAAAATTTTCCAAAATGCACATCATTTTGAGAGTTGCAACCAAATTGTAATTTAATCCAATTACTTGGACAATGTAGAAAGTGCAAAGAGCTCAGAAGGATTCAGCAGGTCTAATAGATAAATTTGTTCGTTCTATAAGAGTCTTTCAGAGGTTGTGATAATCCGAAAATCTGTGTTTTCGCACATTATCTTTCAAACTCGCACATTTTTCTTTGTTGCTTTCTTTGCATTAATATAGAGATTTAGTGGGGTTTTTTTAATAAAAAAATACGGATTCAGAAGTAAATAATTATTTGCTTTGCCATACTCCAGTTTTGGTTTTAGACATTTCATATGTTGCTAACAAACACTTGTATTTCGAGATATCAGTGAATTGTAAACATTTACAGAACTGGTAAACGTGTAACTAACATGCACGTGGCTGTTAGTGATACAGAAACTGCCCATTCCAATAAAATTAGATATTTATACATCTCTTCTTCAGAAGACTGTTTAGTTGGATTTTTCTGTTAGTTCTTTTCTTAAAGTATGTATGATTTTCACAGTGAATGTGCATCTCAATGAAAAAGCCCAAGTTGACGAAAATCGTTGGTTACACACTACAAAATGTTACATATCAGGTTGAGTTACTGACAATGGTGATAAAATTTTGCTTTAAAGTACATTATTTACCTTTGAAAAACATGTTTGTTAACAGGACCTTTGATTAGTAACAGTAAGTTTTATAGAAACACCATGTCAAGTGTTCTAGCCACTGTACAGTTTCTTAGTCATTGTACATCCTACAAAAAGCATCCCTTGCGCAAGTCCACACAGTACATCCAGTTGCATTATCTGTTTGTTTCATCCAGTTGCATTATCGGTTTCATCCAGTTGCATTATATGTTTCTTTCATCACCTACATGTGTGCAGCAGAAGGAAACAATATCAAGACGATCCTAGGGATGTCTGACCTAATATGACAGATATATTCAAAATATTCATATCTTACACAATGAATCTGTCATAATAACCATTAAGAGAGGTACAGTAAATGAAACAATCACAATTTGAGGGAGGTACGGTATGTACATTTAATGGCAGTCAGCTGTTCACCTATTCTAATGGGTAATTAGGGGGAAACGTTGAAATTCTAATAAACTGCATCATTTCATTATTGCAAACTGTGTACCCATTTAGACATTTTGGTCAAAGTTACAGCCTTATTGGGCCTTTTGTTTTAATATGGTACTTGCAAAATATTGTTGTAGAATTCTTTAATATTTGCCAGCATAGCGTCCTGGATTTATAATTTTTAGTTACATGAATCCGTGATTTCCTATTATTCAGATTATAGGATTAAATTCATTTCAAACTCCTCCACATTAAACAAATGCCATAATAACCATATCAGGGGTATGCAGAACATGAGAGGGATTAAAATCCTCATTGCTCTACTGATTGTACAGAATATCCAGCTTGTGGTTGGGTGGTGGGAGTCTGAATTTTGTCCTGCTTAAGGCACATCTGATAATAATAATAAAAGGGAATTCTGCAAGTAAGGCTTCAGTTTTCCAAGAAAAGAGGAAAATTTAGTAATGTAATCTGAATAATTTGTGTGCATTAGATTTGTTGCTGATATGGAAATTTGTATTGCATATTTGCTGGAAATTTGCATCTTTAAGATCATACATCAAGATGCCAGCTTCTTTAACCATTGAACATTGCTATGAATCAGACCCCTTGATCCATCCTAAAACTTCACTCCAAAATCTTACTTGAAACTACTCTTGCCAAAAAAGTCTGTTTTTGACATTTTGAATACAATTTCAGTGTTGGGGTTAATGTCTTTTGCATGAAATGTTGAGGAAACTTTTATGACAGAGGACCCAGACCTTATGTAAGCATTATACATGTATCATGAGTGTTGTTCAGCTCTCTCAACCATTGTGGGATTTTTGAGCAACAAGGGATAATTGATGAATTGCCACAACTGAGATAACAATGACCACTCATTAATGTAGCATTTTCTGTAAAAATGAAGTTGTTTTTAACTCTACTGGTAGTAGACCAGAAGAGCTTATGATATGGTCTTTTGTCTGTTGTCAGTCCACCCATTAGCAAAAGTTTCTTATTACTACTTTTCCTAAACTACCTGGAGGATTGCAATGAAACTTTATGCACCCATTCATCCCATGGTTTAGTTGGTCCTAAAATGCTGCTCGGACATCCAGTATGGTTGCCACAGCGACCATCTTGAAACTCTTGTTATTGCTACTCCTCCTGAATGGATGGTCATATCAACATGTGGTTTTCACTAAAAGACTTCTTATAATGTCCAGTTAATCTTAAATGAAAATGGTGCCAATCTGACATCCAGTATGTCCGCCACATAGTGGCCATCTAGAAAATCTTGTTATCACTACTCTTCTAGAATGGATGGTCATATCAACATGAGGTTTTCACTAAAAGACTTCTTATGATGTCTAGTTGTTCTGAAACAAAAAAGGTGATTGTTGTAAATCCAATATGGCTGCCACCATGATTGTATTAAAAATCTTGTTGTCACTACTCCCCCTGAATGGATGATCATCATGACATGGGGTTTTCACCAAAAGACTTGTAATGGTGTCTACTTTGTCAGACGGATGATGCTGATATGCCATCCAGTATGGATGAAGATACCAAATTGGAGAAATCTTGAAACAGTTATTTTCGCAGCATAGACAATCAAGAGCATTGAAGGAATTTCTGACAAAAGCATCCTTCTGACCGAGATGTCTAGGACAACTGCTGTTGTATTTGGTTACATGTGTATTAGGTAAATGTCAAACAGGTGAGTGATTTCAAGCCCATTTGGGCCTCTCGTTAAATTTAGGTTCCAAAATTGTACCCATAGTGGCATGTGTACCAAGGAATCCCGAATATTTCCAAAGTATCTACAAGGGAAGAGACAATTCCATTGTTCAATTGTTCCAGTGAGAAAAGGATTTGTCTTATGTTTTATTAAGACTAAGTTGTCAAAACTGAACCTTGTTTAACACGAGAGCAGATCATGTAACTAATACATGATCTTAACGATCATGTATTTGTTACACGATCTGCTGACATGGGACACCAAATATTTTTCCCCCACTGTACAATATTAGTGGTATATATGAGAGAATGTTCTCTAATTTGTTGTATGACTCCTGCTATATGATCAGCTCTTTTTCTTCACCCTGGTCACATAGTTTCCCTTATGCAGCTCTTTCTTGGCTCTAGTGGGTTTTTTTTTTTTTGTATCCCAGTGTTGTGTCATATATCAAAATTAATGTAGCCAGTCATTTCTGACTGCTCATGTGATTATACTTAGGTCTATTCCAAATCATCTATATCATTTTGTCACATGTTTTGGGGGAGCCGCGGTTGCTGAGTTGGTTGAGTGTCAGACTCATAATCTAAGGGTCGCAGCTTTGATACCTGCTCAGGCCAGCCCAGGTCAGCTGTTGGACAGTTTGACATGTAAATTTGACTGCTTCTGGACAACTTTTGACTGCTGAAGGAAAACTGCTGTTGTTTCATCTGCTAAGCCAAATTTACCTGAAATTGAAAGAATTTCTAACAGTCTGACACAATAGTGGCATGTGTACTAAGGAATCCCGAATATTTCCAAAGTATCTACAAGGGAAGAGACAATTCCATTGTTCAATTGTTCCAGTGGGAAAAGGATTTGTCTTATGTTTAATTCGATGTTTTTTTCCATTGTTCCTTTACAGGATGGCATGGGTCCTTTATTTCATTTTATTCACTGAATCGATGTAAAAAATCTATTCTATCTCATTGTAATCTAGATTTACCCTCATGTTGATTCAGTTTTGTCTTTTCACAATTTCATATTGTCATTCATTTTTCATACACAGGATGGCACAGTAAATATGAGCAATTTTTAATTATTTTCCTTTTTTTATTGTTTACTAAGTTATTTGATTTTCTCTCTCTATCTCTCTCTCTCTCTCTCTCTCTCTCTCTCTCTCTCTCTCTCTCTCTCTCTCCTGTTGTGATAACAGATCTGTTGAACTGCAGACAGTGTCTGACATAGTTAACCAATATCACATGCCTAGTATTCTTATTGGGTAAACAGAATTTTGAACCTGTGGAAAGATCAGACCAGAAAGCGTGGAAAGCTGCTCTCAGTACAATAAGAGTGGTGTAATATATTCTTTGATATGTTGGATCCTTTCTTACTGGAAAAAAAAAGTTGACATCAGCCAGTGATATGGATCTGCCTTTAGTTAATAAAGCAACAGGAGCTGGGTTGAAAGACCTCTTTTTTTCTGATTGTGGTTTCAGTTTTCTCAGATGGCACTATGGAAGATAATGGCCCAGTTGGACAACACAACAAAAGCCACTGTTTATGTTGCATGCAAGTGTTAAATCACAAGAGGGTTGGTCAAATGGAACTGGTAGGCAATAAAGTTAGGAGATGGGAATGATAGAGGATAATTTAACTGGCTTAGATGAAACTAGTTAGACCCAGATAAATGCTGGGAGTATTGACACTTTAAACTGGAGGTGACAGGTGGGGATGGGGTGCAGAATGGACTTAATGTCCCCTAATTTTTCCCACTATCTGAGACATTTTATAGCCAGATCCCCCCCCTTCTGATTAACACTGTACCACAGTCTAGACAAGTTGATATCATCCCATACATCAAGTAATTTTCTCTATTGAAAGAAGAGGATTTGGATCAATATGGAACATATTTGGAAGAATGGAAGATGGTCTTTTTCTTGAAGAGCTTAGCAATCACCTAGAGCAGGGTGTCAAACATGCGGCCGGCGGGACGGATATGGCCCGCCAGACTCATTATTTATTATTATTTATTATTATTTATATCAAATCCTGCCCGCAATAGCAAATGAGTTTGACATTCCTGGCCTAGAGTGCTGAGCAGTATGGCTCTATAGTGATTCTAAATTCTTCTTGGATAGCTTAGCAATCACCTAGAGAACTGAGCAGTGTGTCTTTATAGTAATTTTAACTTCTTCTTGGCAAGGTTAGCAATCACCTAGGGAGCTGAGCAGTATGTCTTAATAGTGATTCTAATTCTTCTTGAAGAGGTAAGCAAACACTTAAGGAAGTGAATGGTATGTCTTAATAGTGATTGTAACTTCTTGGAGAGCTTAGCAATCACCAACGGAGCTGAGTAGTGTGTCTTGAGAGTGATTCTAACTTTTTTTTTGAGAGCTTAGCAATCACATAAGGGAGCTGAACAATGTGTACTGATAGTGTTTCTAACTTTTTTGAGAGCATAGCAATCACATAGGGAGCTGAACAATGTGTCCTGATAGTGTTTCTAACTTTTTGGAGAGCATAGCAGTCACATAGGGAGCTGAGCATTTGTTCTTGATAGTGATTCAGACTTCATGTACATTTGACATAAAATAAGTCTGTTTCAGCTGAAAGAATTTGCAAATTGTAATTGCCCATGAAGGTGGATTGATTTAAGACGAGGTTCCAAGACACTTTCAAAATGTGTGCTTCACTTTGTCGATGAAGTTGAAATTGCATGAGAATATGTTTGAGTGTTTCTCTTCATTTTTCTAGCAAAATTTTTTAATTTAAAACAATCGCAGGGCATGTAATAAAGAGACAAAGAACTTTTAAATTTATTCGTTTAAAAAACCCAGGAAACTTTAGGGATGCTTTATTACACCTGCCACACTTCCCCCATTCCTACATGGGCTTATGATTACTGTAGCTTAAAAATTGCTTTCAAGCCTTTGTTCTCTGTTCTGGAATACCATTCACAGTATGTTTTTCTTTTGTTCTACAAGAGTACTTTCTGGCCAAGTTGCAAAGCAATTCTGACTTGTGTATTGATGATGTCCATCCATCTGTCTGGCATCAACACTGAGGTTAGGGTTTGCATTTAGGTCTTTTTGTTTTTGACATATTGTTTATAGAGTCACATAAGTTTTTATTTCAGTAGTTCATGTTGAGTACTACACCTTTCAGTGAAAATAGAGTCGCTGTGACCTATATTTTATGGTCCACTGGTTTTGGTTAACCTTTGCATTTAGCTTGTTTTCTCAGGCACTATTGCCTATTAAGTCACATAACTTGGCATATAATTGTGTCATAATGAGTACTTCACTACGGCAGCTGACCTACACCTGGTTACGGCAGGATTTGAATGTGCATCCTTCTAGTTGCGAGTCTGGCATGTTAACCACTGAGCCACCATGATTCATTCAAGCTCTATGTACTCTGAACATTTTACCAGCCAAACAGTGAAGCTTTATTTTACTATTGTGTAATGTGGTTCACCTTTCCTTCACTATCAGTTTTAGTAGAATGTCAACTTTGGGTATACATGTTCACTATAGTACTTTGGATGTCCTAATGTTTGATGCAACAAATGGTCATTGATCAGTGTTATGAGGGCCAATTGGCAACAGTGTTTTGAAATGACATTATTCTTTGATTCTGTTCTTTACTGATTTTTCTTAGGGAAAACTCTCCTTTTTATCAGCACATGAATTGGACATTGGAGGAAAAAAAAACTTTCAAGCAACTAGTCAGTCATTGAATGTGAATTGGCATATGTAATTCCCAAACCTGTAATATTTGTTTACAATGGGAGATATTATTTACGGATGAAAGGAATTTTTCATAATAAGACATTAGAATAGGAAGAAGGAATTTTATTAGTTTACTGGAGAAGTTCTTGATAATGCTGTAAAACCTGCATTTTAAAGGTCACCTCTATTAAACAAACCACCTGTCTTAAACAGTTGCTTTTTCAAGATTCATGTGGACCAAGTTATTGTAGAAATAAACCCCCATTTACCTGTCTAAAGAGACCATTTTTCTCACTCCCCAGATGTGCGTGCTTAGGACAGGTTTGTAAATGTGGTATAAAGAGTATTCAGTCTTCATTGCACTGGTTCGGTAGTAATTGATGGATTGCCAGAGCAGAGATAGGTCTACATGCACTTTAGCACTCCTAATTAGGGCAAATAAACTTTAAGTAAAAGTAAAATAAATTCTCAGTTTATACTGAAATTGCACCCAAAAAAATTGGATCATAAATTATTAGGTCTGTTTGAGTTTGTATATTGTAACAAAACTGAAAGTGTCAGAGCTGTACCAAGGTAGACAGGTGACAAGTTTTCAGTAACGCTTGCACCTAGACTGTAGTAGACTGCAGGCCATTGTTAATTGCAATCCATTGACATATGATAGACAGGTCGGCAGAGTCTGAGATCCATCAATTGGAGCCTGCTGGTAAAAGTACTTGAACCTGGCTTCTTGTTGGCCAAGTACTGGACAGTGGTTGACCCACTGAGTATAATAAACAGCTGGTCTTAATGGTCTAAACACCTGGTAGAGATTGCGTTTTATTCAGCAACAGCCCAGTTCATGGAGAAGCGACTACCGTATTCCTGACTACCTTCTTAAGCCTGCATAGCTAATCTCGATTGAAGTGTACTGCTTGTTTGCAATTCACAAAGCAGGCATTGATACAAGATTTGCTAGTCCAGTGTGCTCAGCCTAGTTATTTTTAGAATGAAGAATTCCCGCACAGTTACAGCTAATAAGCATTGGCCGAAAACTGCCGGTTTACGATCTTTTGTTTTAGGAAGTCGATGTATGGAGCAACAACTGACCAAACGCGCTAGAAAGGCACATTTTTCTGACAGAAATATAGATAGCTTTGGAAAGGGAACTGATAATGGCTAACTTTTCTAACTCGGATATAACATCTTGAAATGTTCCAGTTATGCAATAGTTAAGTGTCAGAAGAACTTGCGACACAGGAGTGTCCCTTTTCGTAACATTGGGCAAACTGTGTCATTATGCAATTCATCGGTGATTATGAGAATGACATCACATGGAAATCTAAACTTCTTAATAATGTCTCTGTCATCAAAAACATTGAGAGGATGGGTCCGATCTCGAAATACTGTGTTTCTCCTGATCGCTGTCCTCATGCAGTCGCATCAGTATGTAGGTCACCCTTTTTCCGCCCGGAGACTAGGTCCATAAGCCTGCTAAATCAAGTGCTTAAAATCTGCCTGAGACTTGTGATTAGTCTCGCTTCATGAATTGTGATTTCACGAGCACAGCCACAGGCATAGCTGCAAAGCCCAACAAAGTGACTGAAGCCACTACATGAATTCGGCTGCAGGAGCCAAAAATTATTTAAGCCCGAAATCCAGGTCTGGGACCCAAGTTTTTGATCTGAGGATCTGGATATTTTTACCCCTAAAAGGTCCGGCTGACTCTGTCCCATTTGAATCGTAACAGGTATAATTGAATCATAGCAGGTATACTGAACCATGCAGTTGAAGATATAGGTAGAAATTAGATAAATCAGCAGGATATAGGAAGAAAATATAATTCTCAATCAGTATATGAAAATGTTCAGTAAAGTTCAAGAATAGTGTACACATCATTCAAAAGTTGATCCTTCCTGCATCATCCCACCTTTATTGTTGGTATGCATTGGAGAAACCTAAAAATTAAAGTACTTAATAGTATAGCTGGATGATTTTAAAGATTTAGGCATCATGCAGATGTTGGCTTTAAACTGGGAAGACATAAAATCTGATGAGAAGATGGAAGATTGTCATGAAATGCTTTTGTGTATGCAATCTGGTTGTCATGGTGGTGGTAGTTGACATTTTTTAGAAGCTTTCATGGCTAAAGTTACCAACCATTAATATTTACTATCTTTAGAATAGCTAAACATTATTTTTAACCTTTTATGTGCACAATTTTGTAAAGCACAGGTGTATGTTTTCTTGACCAGAACATGGGAGTGAGGTTTGAAAACAATTATGAAGCACAAATTAATGAAAATGGCTATTTGATCAGTTCTGTTTCACTGAAATCATAAAATTTGATGTGTTGCATTTCAGATGTTAGAACGCTTTCTTGCTGATTTTTATATTTGTGTGTGTGCTCAAATTGGCACATATAAAACTACATGTATTTCAGATTGTGGAATGTTTTCTTGGGCATTGCAAAATTCTTGCCAAAAAATAATACAAATTTAATCAATGCACAGAATTTGTTTGAATGGCCATTTCATATAGGATTCAAGAGGACAGTGCTTAGAAAGAATCAAAAGAGAAATTTTTCACTAGTATTTTTCTTGAGGTGCCCTGTCAAACTCTTTTCTTGTACAAACCAACTACACTATCCCAGTGGTCATGCTTGGGGCAATTTGGGTGAAAGTCAGCTTCCTATGTAAAATTTTGCTTCAGCCCACCAGGAAAGCAAAGTTGTCTTCACCTTGTCATGAATTGGTGCCTGCCCCCAGCCCTTGTCCTCTTGAACCCTTTCTTTTTATTTCCCCAGTATGTTTTAGTTTTAATTCTATGCTATCAATATTATTTGCTTTGTTTTTATGAATACACGGGTATGGTTCCTTCCTCACCCAGTTCTTTCTGTTTTTCCTCCCATATAGTGGCATTGTGGGTACTTTGAAGCGTACTATGAGCTTGGGTCGGTTGACACGGAAACGAACTCGCACCAAGACCAGCAGCGCAAGTAGCAATCAAGAGAGCAGTAATCACCAGCATTCATTGTGAGTATCTCAAAGTAAATAAAATTCATGGTCCATATAATATAATAAACATTTATAACTTTCCCATAAAATCACTCTCTGCCATGTTATGGTCATCTTTCTATAAGTAATGCATGGCACACTGCAGAATTTGATGGAGTGAAAATTTTTTGCTTTCCAGAAGCCTCTCTCTATGTGTGTAGAAAACGCATAATTATGATACTTGTGTAAATCAAAGACATGTACAAAAAAATATATATTTCTGAAAGCAAATAGTATGATCTGTGACATATCAGTGTTCTAGTCAGTATGGACACGTGATGTCAAAGGTTGATCCTAAAATGTAGCAGACATTTATTTCAAAGAATTTAAATCTGGATAGTCACTAACTTTTTATGTGTGGAGTGGTCTTGGTCTCCTCCAGTCCTGTGAGGAGCTATAAAGTAAAATTAAAGCTTTTCTCATCATGGATAATGATGGATATAGTACAGAAAAATAAAATTTCATAAAATAAGTGTTATGTCTGTAAAGAAAAATGTCAGTTATTTTCTGAAATAGTTGGCAAAACTTAGAGCTGGTGCTTATGTCGTTTGCAGTGAACAATAGAGAGGTAACATTGACATATATTTAATTGATTATTAATAAAAATAAATTTAAAAACTAAACTTTTAAAGCAAAATGTTAAGGACATTCCCAAGTTTTATCATGTCTGCACTGAGGGTGTCATGATTAAATGCTGTCATAATGCCCAGCTGTTCATGAAGACAGCGGTCATTGGCATTCGGTTTACTTAGAAAGCATAACTATGTGCATTTGAAATCATGCAGAGATCCTCAGAACGAAATAAATAATAATTATCAAATTATTCTTCACCATGTTTAGATGCTGTATTCATGTCCTAAGTGTATATTCAAAGATCAGGTAAATTTTATGACAATTTTTTAAGTTTCTGACAGTGTTTGACCTTGCAAGGAAAGTACATGTGTTGACCTAATTTATGATACAAGTCATAAAAAGAAAGAACCAATAGGTTTCTCACACAGTTTTTTGAATTATATAAATTGGTTTGGTGTTGGAATGTTACATCTTATTCTTATAAAATAATGGCAGCAACTGGAGAGAAACTGACATTGTCTTCGAAAGTAAGTTACGTCTACTTTCTCGCCACAGTCGCATCTATGTAAACAACTGTTTGTGTATGGAATTTATGCTTCATAAAGATGGAAAATAGTATAAGTTGTTGTAAATTGTTGAATAAGTTCAATTTACATGTACATAGTATTTTGCTTTAAATTAATGCAGAAATGGTTAGTGTGTTGCAACTGATTCACAAGAACTTTAGTTTTTCCAGCCTCTGTTCCTGCTGGATAACCAGTTTCGTTCATGTCCATTGTTACGTACTTGTTAGAATTCAAGTTTAAATAACACTTTTTGATAATAGATCAAGGATGATTTAGAAGCATTAACTCTTTCAGCAAAAAAAAGAAGAGAGTTGTCACGTTCAATCAATATCAGTAAAAACATTCTGTAAAGGGCATATTGATCAGCATGATGTAACATGTACCCCATTGTCCCCAGTTCATGGAGTGATAATATGTAAGTGGCTTTGATATCACATTTCTTTTTAAAAAACAAAAAAAACAACATGTGAATGGTAATGACTTATTTGTATAGAATGACAGAAAATGGAGAAAAAAATGACCCATCATACATTTATTTGTATTAGATGGTGTAATGAGACCATGGGTGATTCCAGAAACATCAAATGGGAAAGAAAAATCCTTTCATAAATGTAACAGAGGACATGAAATCTTAAATTACTCAAATTAAGAATATTAACCCAGTAAAAATGCAAGACAATGATATAAAAAAACATTCTGTCAACTTAAATCTTTCAAGTTGATGATTATTCATTTGGAGAGTCCTCTAATGTATTTCATAATCTTTAGTGAGAAAGCAAAAATGATGTCCTTTTACATCACCCAACCAGTTAATGATTACAGTTTTCATGTACTAAACCAAATGTTCAATATAGTAAGATTAGTTCTTTGGTGCCTCCATTATCACACAGTCACAACATTTTTGGGATATTTGCAACGATATTGCAAAAATATAGGACAAAGATCCCATAGTTTATCTTGCATTACATCTTTTTCTGAACCAAAAAAGTTAATTTTTTACACAGTACCAGTGAGGATCCATCTCCATTCATATGAAATAAATTGTCTTAATCTGGTGTTTCAAAATTGAGTTACATGGGCAACTTTAAAATAAGTATGAAATTTTATGAAAACCTCGTCTGAGATGTAACACTTATTGTATGACAAAGAATTCTGTACCATATCATCATGGAAAATGCATGGAATTCTAATAAAATTTCCATAAAAGAGCAATCCTGCCCTGTAAGAAACAATCCTATAGAAATACCAGACTAATTGAAATTGTGCAGTTTGGTGTGTTAAAATTTCTTATTAGATTAGTTCCATGGGTCAGAGTTTTATTTGTCATAAACCTTTACCTGCCAATTAAAAAAAATAATTGTTTTTTTAAGAAAAATGTGTGCATGTGACAGAAAAATTATTTGCCCCTATACCCCTGAATTATAGCTAGAAGCATTTTATATGGCTGAGTTAACACAGTTTTTAGTTGCTCTTTGATTGACTGCTTTCATTGTGCTTGTAGCAAGAACAGAAGTTCTGAGTCGTACACTGATCTTGTGAATACTTAAGAATTTGTACAGGTACAATGGCCATCTAACTGGCATTGTTCGTTTTTAATTATTTAAAATTTGTATGAACTGCATACCTTGAATTTATAACCAATTCACAGAGAAAGTACAGTAACAGAGAACTTCATAGCCAGCACAAGGCCAGCCTAAAATTTCTTCGTTTGCTTTCCTCTGTTCCAGAAGTTTTAGTAGTGGGTTGGTAGATAGGAGTTTTATTTTCGTTTTATGCATCCCCCACCCTCCATCTTGACATTGAGAAGATCCAGGTCCAGCATATCTTCACCACTTTCCAACAAAATTTAACAGAATTATAGCCCTTGTTTGACTTCAAACTTGGATCATTGTTTTGTTTCTGTTCAATAACGTATTAAGGACTTCATGGATGATGCTGATCTGTCATCAGATATGGTCACCATTACTAAAAGCGGAAAAACAGGTACACAACTTTTTCTTAGAAACCGCTTAACAGAATTCGACAAACTTCGACAGAAAGAGTATTGGTTTAGAGGCCTTTCAGTATTGGATAAATGGGTCTGATGCACCATTAACTATGAAGATACCTGTGAAACAGTTGTTTTCATAGCATATGCAATCAATAGCACACAAATAAATTTTTAATAAAAAAATGTCAACATTTTTTTATACTAAATTTTCTAGTCAAAGATGTACATAAATTGACAGACAATACAGTATTTCAGGGTCTCCTATTTCTTAGCCAGCTGCTCTTACATTTGGTTCTTAGGCATGTATCACCCAGGTGAGCAATCTCAGGCCACTTGATTATCTTTTTATTGAAAATTTTATTGTCAGTGTCTTTTTTTGCCAATTGCTAGCATTAAGATAGCAAATTATAAACATTGTTGTACCTTGTAAGTCTTCATACACTAACAATACATGTCTGATAGTGAATCATAAATATTTTTGTAAAATGTTTTATACAGTGAAAATTTTTCTAAATAAGAAATGGGACAGTTGGGGTACTTAAGAAATTTTTTAACTATTTATATACACCTGAAAAATAATAAAAGATGTGAAAAAAATCGGACAATACAGTATTTCAGTGTCAATTCTAGGATGTGCGATTGCAAGATTCACGCTAATTTAAATAAAAATCACGCAAAAAACAACCAAATCAGTAAATATTTTGTATAATATTTTTAAGCCCTACCTTTATTTATTTTTTAAATCCCTCATATATTCAGAAACTTTCACCCTTTTTTCAGGAGGGACGGGAGGGTTTATTAACTTCCTTCATTTTCAGTTCTATAATATAGGCCATGGCATTTGCTGTTGAAATTAAGTGTTCTTGATTTCTGAAGTAGAGTGCTTCATTGGCACAGTAGACATTAGATCTAGGGCTTCGTTGGCACAGTAGACATTAGATCTAGGGCTTCATTGGCACAGTAGACACTAGATCTAGGGCTTCATTGGCACAGTAGACATTAGATCTGAGATTCTTGCTGTTATTTGCCTTCTGCTCATTTACTTCTACTTCATCCACCCAAAACAGTAGCCCACTAATGAAAAGGTGACTCAGAAATCTTTAATAGATGGTGGTTTAAACTGGCTGCTAGCTCTTAATGAGAACATAGGAAAAGGATTTATTGAAGCCATGAGAGACAGCCTTAAATTAGAGGCACTTATGTTTCAATGAAGTTCTCTCCCTGAATTAAATCATGCAGCCATGCACTAGGACCTAACAGATGCACAAGGCAGCTGCAGCAGATGGGCATATCAGAAGATGGCAGAAATTATTGGCAGTGTTTTATGATAAATGGGTACCATGCTGATTCATCATGTCTGTTTGTTGCATGTGAAATAATAATGATCAGTCTTAGCAATGTAGATTGCCTCACATAATGGTGAATGAATGGGCTGTTCACAGAATCATTTGAATTTGTTTTAAATGGGCTGTCCTCAATGTTTGACAAAAAAGTAAAGTGATAATCAAAATTAAGTTAGATTTAGAGTTTATCTCTTGTAATTTCTACTTTACTTTTTTTTTGACAAATGAAAATCATAAAATTGATACTGTATTCAAGTCTATTTCCATTATGACCCTTGATCTAGATGGGATAAAATACATGTAGTGTGCATCTGACCCTTATGTTCCATCCCTTTTCAACTTAGACAGGTCTTTAATACTTTGTATATGTCTGTCATAAAGTAGAGCATATCATGTCTTGATTTTGTACATCCATTTGTCAATCTGTCCCCTGTTTTGTTTCTGGACAGTAACTACAGTTCTTAACTATCTACATGTACCGTTACCATATTTTGTAATTAGCTTTCATTAAGGGCAAGGAATAAATCAATAAATGTCATGCTCTAAAGGTCAGTGTCATATTTATTATTCTATATGTTATACTTCAGGTATGGCCACCATTTAAAAAAAAAGAAAATCCTTTAAATAACTTTGCAAAAATCAATAGAATTAGATCACATTTGACATAAATCGCCTTGGCATGAAGGGCTTTTTAGTTTAGACAAATGATGCCAATCTGCCATCAAAAATAGCTGCTATTTCTAAAGAGATACGAACTTTGTATAATTTCTTCCAAAAAGTCATTGAACAGAATTTTACCCAATTTAACAGAAAGCATCCTAGCTTGAAGGACTTTCAAATTTATACAAACGATGTTGATCCATCATCAAATATTGCTGCTGTTATTAAAAATTGCAGTAAAAAAACATTTACACCATTTTATCTCCAAAAAAAAAACGGTCAACAGAATTTGACTTTGACAGAAAAAACCCTGGCATAAAGGCTTTTCAGTATTAGACAGATAATGCTGATGCGCCATCAAATATGGATGCAGTCTGATTATAATAGTTCTCCAACATGACATAATGAGCTCTGATGGACACTGATACAAGGTCAAGTTCTTTTGATCTGTTAGATTCATCAATCAAATTACAGCTTTCTAATTTATGAAAGTGAAAAACTTCATTCAGAACATCTTGTTTGTAATGATAACTCTCCCTAACATGAAATGCAGCACTTTATGCAATCTGTGATGAAAAGTAAGTGGACTGGGAATTCCAAAAGTTGGCAAAACATGAACCTTTGCTGGTGTCTGTCAGGTCTACTTATTTTAAGTACCGTTTATACTTGTGTATAATCCTGGTCCAAATGCAAACAACATAGACCTTAATCTGCCATCGCATAATGCACCGGCAGATCAGGGTCTATGTTGTTTGTTCTACTGATTAGTCCTTACAAACTTACTGACTTATATTTCTTGGCCAGCTGCTCTTGGATTTAGATATTAGGCAAAAAAAAAAAATATGTGTGTTTCCTATTGCACTGGTTTTAAAATTAGGGTAGGCAGGTAGGAATTTTTAAAAATTTTTTTTTTTAAACATTATATATAAATCAAATATTTCAAGTGTTTCAAATTACTGGGCAAAACTGACTCAATTAGATGCACAAATCAATTTCTACAATGTGATTTTTTTATAAAATAAAAAAAAAATATTGGGGGGTGGGGAAAAAGTGCTAGGGTCAGCAATGAGGAACAGGGACAGTTGGCCGACTGGAAAAACATTTTTTTTCTTGGCCTTAGGCAGATGTCAGGTTCGTGAGCAATCTCAGGCCCACCATGGGCTTTTTGTTTTATATTGACCTGTTTAAAGCTGTAAATGTTACCAAATCTAAAGTCCAGATCATATGAATATATATGAATAGGATGATACTTAATTAAGGTCCTGCCAGGATGAAACAAAATGGGCCATTTTGCACCTGCACTCATCATGAGAATTATATGATCACCATGACACATTCATGGACAGGTGTCAGAATTTTCTTGTCAGGATAGAGGAGCCATGGTGACTTAGTTCTTAGTATGTCAGACTTAACTGAAAGGTATGGGTTCGAGTCCTCCTAACAGATTAGCCCTGGTCAGCTACTGTGGCGTGTCCTTGGGCAAAGCACACAACTCCAATTGCCTTGGCACTAAATGACCTACTTGTGTTGCTGTGCCATGAAACATCAAATACAAAATACCACCATCTATATAGTGCTCTTAGTATTGCCATTTTGACCAATTTTAGTAATTCTATTCAACTGTATGCCATGTCCTGAAAGTCGTAATAATGGGCATTAAACAGATTTTCTATTCTCAGTTTACAGCAGGCATGTGCAATTTCCTCCAGGGCACAGGCCAGATAGCGATATTTAAATATACCCATATGATGTAAATGTAACAGGATGAATCCAGGTTGCGAGCTGGATGCAGTCAACAGGCTGTAGGTTGTACATGCCTGGTTTGCAGTATTAAATGATGGGAAATAATCAAAACAAAAATCAAAAGTTGGAGTTAAAAAAATGTGTCCCCTGGCTGCAGGCACATTTCTTGGACATAGTAAGTACCTGGGGTAGTAAAATAGATGTAACTGCTTGAATATAGAATACTTGAACATCCAAATGGTTAATGTCTCAAGTACAAATTGTTTCACAAATCAAGTGATGTTGCCTTGGAGGAAATAGTCACAAGTTAAACTTATGCTTTGCCTTCAGAAATTTCCTTTTCAGTCTGTAGGTCATCTGTGGTGTTGGTCTCCATAGTTTCTTGCAACTCCAAGACTCCAAATTAAATCTGCAAACAACATAGACCCTGATCTGCTGTCACATAATGCGCCGGCAGATCAGGGTCTATGTTGTTTGTTCTACTGATTAGTCCTTACAAACTGCATAGACTCAGATCTGCCAGTGCATTATGCGTAAAGGGACAGAGACATCAGTATCTACTTGTACACATCATTTATCCTGGACTTGTCATTGTCATTCTTGTGAGAATTCATGTGGGGAAGGCTATACATATTATGTGGTGATATGAAGGCCATTTAATGTCACACAGGTATTTGTCCCTGTGGTAGACATGGAATGACCGAAGGCCTTGATAATATTAATAGATATGCATGGCCATAGCCATTGTATGAAGTATACATGGATAAAAGTGCCCCTAGCTTGAATAATTTATGAAATTTGCTTTGAAAAACAATCACAAAGGTTGAACAAAAGACTATTAGTGAAAAAAAAGGGTTTATAAAAAGTTCATCCTCCAGTTTCGCTCTAGGCTTTGATATTTTCATGATGAGGTAATGCTAAGGACCAAAACAAAACCATTTTGTCTTGGTGTGACTTTGTGATACAAGTAGGTAATTCACTCTTACTGTTATGTGATAGGGTTAAAACAAAGGTCACAGATGACAATATGAGATATTTTGATTGAGCTGTGTTTGATATTCAGTCTTGCAAGAGTCCTTAAATAAATTATTCTATTCTTGATCTTATTATTGTTTTTGATTACGCTGATGGAAGCTGTGATAGGTTAAAGGGTAGTGTACCAGACTAGTGACTGAAAGGATGTGGGTTCGAATACTACCATCAGCTTGGGTCGGCTACCATGGTTTGTCCTTTGGCAAGGCACATTACTCCAATTGCCTCAGCACTGAATAACCTACTTGTGTTGCTGTGCCGTAAAACATCAAACCAAAAGATTGATCACATCGACCTAATTTATGGGCATATTGTTCACAGATTTTTTTAGACTGAGACCTCAAGTTTCAGGTTGGCATAGACAAAAATATAGGACATTTATCAGTTGGGTATCAATATCACTTAGGCCACCAACAAAAAATATGTGTGTTTCTGGTTGGCGGACCGTCCCTGTTTCTCATTGCTGACCCGAGCACCCCACACCCCCAACCAAAAAAAAAAATGTACGAAATTTATTTGTGCATCTAATTGAGCGGGTTTTGCCCAGTACTTTGAAGTGCTTGAAATATTATTTGATTTATATATAATGTTGAAAACAAACAACAACAAAAACCCCCAAAAACCTACCTGCCTACCCTAATTTTAAAACCAGTGCAATTGGAAACACACATGTTCTTTTTTGGCCTTAACCTTAAGTTGAACCCAAGTAATTGTCCCAGAGAGCCATCTTTTTACCCTAATTGTAAGCTTTCTTCATGCAGATTTTTGATACAATTTATTCTGTAGCCTGTGTCTGAAAATTGCCAGAGGCCATGTCACTGTTGAGATTCTGTTTTAATGTATCACTATGTCTGTAAACATTTTCATTTCCAGAGCATAGCTCATGACAGGAGGGTACATCTTAGCATTATGAGTGGGTGAGACAGTACTGTGCAGAAACCTTAATTGTTAAAGTTAACAAAATTATTGACTTCACTTGTCAGCAGTGAATAAAAGGGTTAAAGCAATCAAATTTGTCCTCACATTTGGCAGCATAAATGAAACTGTTAAAAGTTGTTTTGAAGCAGTTGGAAAAAAAAGCATTTGACTATACAGCCTCACTTTGAGGATAATCAATAAATATTGAGCACAATTTTGGATTGGTTTTGAATTTTAGTGTTCTTTGCATTAACCATGGTATATGCTTGCTTGTTGTTGAGTCTTCTTTTACTGTAGTTATTAGACAACCACGTACACACATGTGAAGGTGAAAATGTGGACCAGGTGCAGATAACCTAAATGGAATACAGCATTCTTCTTCTAAAAAAAAGCCAGAAAGAGTTTTGAAAGGTTGAACTGCACATTATATCCTTCCTGTTGCATAGTAATGACCCAAAATGGCAGACAATGGAGCTTCAAGTTTTGCATGACTGGTGCCAAAATAAAAAGGGCCAAATCACTTGTCTGGCAGTACTTTGGGCTGAAATTTTCCAAGAAAGATGAAAAGTTAATCGATAACCTTGCCATTTGTCTGGAATGTAATGTGGAGGTGAAGTTTGCAGGTGGGATGACAAACTTGACTGCCCACATTCACCAGCATCATCCCCTCATAGCCACCAATGTGGTCAGAGTTGAGAAGATGCAGATTAAACAGGAACCTATTTCATGTAGCTAGGACTCGCCCACATGTAAGGATGTTTCTGAAATCATTGTTCACTTAAAGAGATTTTAAAGAAATTAAAGTTAAATTAAACTTTGACTGCGTGTTCACTCTTTAATATTATTTAATACTTTCTACAGAGTTAGCCGGTATATTCCAATACATACCACAATAATACACTGTAATATATTGCAATATATCGCAATACAAAAATTTTGACGATGCCAAGCCCAACTTTTAGAACATGTGTCTAAAATCAGGGGTACAATTCTTTTATCACCATTATTCTTATGCTTTGGTTGATTAAAAAGGAAGCTTTCCAGTTTTATTAAATCTGTATATATTTTCTTTGATTTGCTTCATCATATTTATCATTATTTCTTTCATCATTATCATTTATTTACTTGGTTCTTTCATTGCCATTTCTAGTTTTATTCATTTTCCATGTTTTCATTTTCATGCTTTCATTGGTATAGTCAACTCTTGTTACAGTGACCAACTTGGTTGCAAGCAATTTTGTTGTAACAATTTAGGCATCTTTTTCTGACAATATGTCACTTTCTCATTAGACTGTAAACAACATATGAAGAGAAAGAAAGATAAGAGGAAAAAGAAAGGATGATACGCTTGTTATACCAGTAATTTTCTAACTCATTTTTCAGTTTGCTAGCAAAGATTAATGGTAGTTTTCCATACTAACTTAAAAAGTAACAAACACCTTGCACACTTGGTAGATAATTAGCCTCTTTTCAATAAGGATTAACATCTGGCCTACAGAGTTCATGCCTTGGAATAGTATCGTTGTAATGGTCAGTTTACATAGGTAATTTGCAAATTTGTTACTAACAATCAATGTTGGTGTCGGAAATAAAAATTTCCATTGTAACGGTCAAATTTATTAGCATGTATATTCATTCCCATTTGATAGTTTACATTCCATTTTAACAAATGCAGTTGTGATGAAAGTTGACCATATCATTATGTATCTAGATGCTTTTAGAGTATCATTTATTACCACCATTTTCATTATGATTTTCATTACATTCATTACCATTTTCATTTTCATCATTTACATTACCTTTTTCATTGTCATTTTCATCATAATTTTTATCAGCATTTTAATCATTATTATCACCACTTTGAATCATTATCATTGTATCCACATCTTTTCTCTATACAGCCCCTGTGAGTGTGTCATTCCTACACGTGAAAGCATCCATATATGGTAGGCATGAAACTAACGGGTAGTCCATAGAAATTTTTACTACTACTACTACTTCTGTATTGCTGTTATTTTCATACACATTCTAGTAAAAAAAAAATTTTTTTTAGATTTACAAATAATTATAAGTAAAAAGAAATTTTCTATGGATTTTCAAACTCATTCTTACTTGTAACAATGGCCAGATTTTAATGAAACATATAAACAAAGTTTTTTCTTTTGTACCAAAAATTAAATAATATTTATAGATTGATGGTGCATTCAAGTTAAAGGGTATGAAAATTTACAGGCAATGCATTAACTGATTTTTTTATATACCCTTATATACATACATCACCCTTGCTTAAATCATGTATACCTTCAAAAGCATTTCTTTGCATGAAAAAAAAAAAATGTGATCTATGAAATTACATTGTTATGTCAAGTCAACATGAACTTTTGATTTTATCTGCATGTTTGGCAAAGTGGTCCAGGTTGGGAAGTCTTTGAACTTGTATACTTTTTTCCAGGTCTTTCTTGGAACATATCTATATTGTGAATGCATGCATGAATTTTATTGCGCATATTTTTTTAGACATTGTTGCATAAAATTACTGCATTGTTGCATAACACCACTGCATTTGGAAGAAACTGTTTGGAGTTCATTTGTCTTATCTACATCACTAATCTGTTTTTTAGGCAGTATTTGAAGAACATTCATAATAATTTTGGGGCAAAGCTCACAATATTTGTTTGCTAAGCTTTTAATTTTGTTGAACAGATTTCATGTTTTTGCAGCTGGTGTCCTGTTGTCTCCTTATTTACTGATATTTTAGCACCAGTTTAATTAACCTCCCACCAATATAATGGAGAAAGTTTTTTTTTTTTTTTTTCACATGTCATTAAATTATAAATCGGTAATGACTGATCTAGGCTGTTGATATGCAAAGCCTGTATTCATGAAACAGCAAACATGCATGAATACTGTTTTATAAAATTATATTTGCTTTTTTTTTCTTATACAAAAAATGAAGCTGGATCTGCACTCACATTAAGTATTGGCGTATCAGAGTCTATTTGCTGTTCATTACATTTGTCCATCACTCAGGGGAGCCATGACAGTTTGTTGTGACGTAGTCAAGGTTGCCTTAGAATGGTGTACATGACGTGCAAAAAGAGAATTCGCCAGTATAATGGGATCTATGGCCATACCCATGTTATTGTCAAGGACAGTGTTATACTGAAATGCATTATAATGAGGTACAACTTTATTTTGAGTGAGCTATGTAAATCCCAATCAACCAGTGCATATCTGGATATATGCTGTCACTGCACCATCTGAAACCCACGTGTGATCGATTTTGTTGCCATTCCATTCATCATTGATGGATCCACAGCCCAGAAAAGTTTTGAGTCGATGAATGGAGTTGTAACAGAATCGATCACAATTGGGTTTCCAATGATATTTTATGGTTGAGTGCACATCATACTGAGATAAATATGTTACTGTATGAATCAACAGGTGAGCAAACACTACACAGGACTTGTCAAGCTTATGATTAGCAAGTAAATTTTGATTATGAAGGAATTTGTGGAATAAATACTGCTTCAATCAGTTGGAGTCTAAGAAAGACAGGAATGTGTATTACAGTGTAGTACCTGATCTGTAAAATACTTATACATGTATGATTTATCCAAAGAACATACATGAAACATCGATCTAATGCATTTTTGTGACTTACATTTGCCCGCCAGACAGTGAATGCTGTGCTTTTAAAGGTTTAGTTTACTGATTGATACAAGACAGGGTACTCTCATTAATGGTTTTGTGGGAGATAAAAGTTGACTTGTGTTTCAGACCATGTATTTGAGGGGGTAATGTTTTCTGTCAGATATATGGTGAGGTCCTATTACTTCACAATGAAATGATTAGAGGTCATTGAATAGTAAAGCATTAATGACTTGGCTGTGTGCCATCTTAAGACCTTGGTATGTATGTATCAGAGGTCATGAAATCCATGTATTTGCTGGACATGTCCTGCAGATCAAAGATTAGAATAAAATACTGTTGTTGTGTGAAATTCATTAGTATAGTTTTCTAAAAGAAGAAAAATTATTTTTTATAAACAATTGGTTTGACATGGATAATGCAAACACTAGAGCAACAGCAAATCCGGAACCAAAAATGACACATTTTCAATACATTTAAAAATTAGGTACGTCTTTTTAGTCACAACAACTTGTTATATCTTCTTTGAATGTTTTTATATTAAATTTCACACATATATGGGGAAAATATGTCTGGCAAGAGCTATTTGAATTTCAGAATATCTGGTATGTATGTAGGTATGTATGGATGGATAGATGGATGTGTGTATGGTTGGATGGATGGATGGATCCATCCCATCTTGCAGCTGTAAGAATCTATAAAATGACACCAGATACATGTACCTTGGTACATAAATGGCAGATATTGAGTGTGTCCTGAATTTTTTTCAAGTAAGTATTGAAGTCGTACATGATTGACCAGCAGTTACCACAGCAGTCATTGACCTTAATTGAGACCTTGATAAAAAGATAAATTCCTTCATGATGAATGTGGCTAAAACATTTATGTGTGTGCTGCTGTGGCTCATTGATTAGTATTCTGTACTTGTAAGACCGCCAGTTAATATCCTGCCCAAGTCAGCCTGGGTTGGCAGCTGTGATGTGTCCCTAAGTAAGGCACTTTACTCCCATTGCCTTGGTACAATATAGACTTGCAGTGTTTTTATGTGCAGTTATGACCAAGCAGACAGTAACATTTATGTATAGATTAGTAACATTGGTTTAGAAAGTTATAAAGTGATCGTATCCAATTTAGGGTTGCCATACATCCTCTCTTTCCCGGACATGTCCTCATTTTTGGTCCTTAAATCTCCTCTTTGTCTCATATATATATATATATATATATATATATATATATATATATATATATATATTAGTGTCTTCTTTTTTGAAAGTTCAGATATGGTAACCCCTAATCCAGTTTGACTAATCCAGTTTGACATTGATTATTAAGTATGAGTAGATCCGAGCAATAAATGACTAAGTGAAAGTTGTACATGAAAAATTTAGGTCACTAGCTGACTTTAGCCATTCTTGGTCAATTTTAAATAATTTTTTTTTTTTTTAAAAGGAGGAATGCTTCACTTTTCAGCTTTTTCACCAATTACCTGATTTCATGCCTGAAAATTAGTGTTAGGTGGTGATTAGAGTGATCAGTTACATTGTTGATGAAGTGATCAATTATATTTTGTTTTCCTATCGGTGTGTGATTTTGCTGATTGCGGTACAAGTGTATATGGCTATGATATCAGAAGTGATGAGTCATGCAATAGTTACCTTTCATGCTTCCCCATACTATGACTAACCTTGAACTGCAGTAAATTGAAGCCAGTGGCTTGTGTATTACAATTCATTTCCTCATTTGTGTACCTAGTGTATTGCATTTGTGTACCTAGTGTATTGCATGAGTGCTGATGAGTACATAGGTAGTTTGCTGGTGTATTCGCAGATGTACTTATATATCATTAATCCTGTTGTGTAAGATGTTTATCATGTTTCCATATCTGCAGGGGGCGGCTATGTTACGGCTAGTAATTTAGATTTGTGTATGTATATCAAAGATATATTTGATTTACATTTTGTAGTAAGCTTCCATTTCAGTTTCTAAAAATAGGATTTGATTTTCCAAGTATATCATGACTAAATTTGGATCTTGAACCATTGAGTAATGAACTGAGATTCTAATTTTGGACAGGGATTTTATTCTGCACTCCCAAGTCATGAAGACTCGTGTTGTGAAAGTCGTCTTTTCAAAAGGTACAGAAAATCAGTCTAAATTTTGTCGGGGGTTTTCATTGTTCAATCTGCACTTTATTAACTGTTAGTTGATGATACATGTACTTGTAATTTGAATTTGTTTTGTAAGGAAAAGTGTGTTTTATATCTTGGAATCCTCATTCTGATCTACCTGAAATATACTAGTTACTTTGGACCTACATTTAACTTGATTTTCAGAATTCATGTATTTGCCACAATCAAATACGTGATCATTGAATAATATGGTTTTAATAATAATTACCATTGATTTGAGTCTGTGTTTGGGATCTATATACAGTCAAAACTGCCATGTATAAAAGGTCCCATATATATGTATGTGACAAATCAATCAATATTTACCTGTACATTAAGTCCTCCTGCTCCTTTCTAGATGGCATCATCTAGATACTCCCCTTTAAGTAGTTGTTTTTCGCAAGTTTGACTGTATTTATTAACAAGTCATATGTCATTCAAACACTTTGGCTTTAAGAGATTGAATGCAAATGATCATGACTAATATTTCCCATGAGTAAAGCTATCTTGACACGTGTTTATCCAGAGGAGTTAAACAAAGATTCTCACAAAGAAAGCAAGTGGCAGCCTGGCTTATTGTGATGTAAACTATTTATGTTCTGTCTTAGTGTGATGTAAACTTTTTGTACTTAGACCATTTTTGAGTTGGGATAGGAGGCAAGCAGTACAATTGTGAAGGAAGTGGTATATAGCATGGGAAAATTTATTTTCAAAATAAGGAGTGGGTGATTGCAGACTCCAATTGTCTGGACTCATTGTAACACAGAGGGAAGCCATGTGTATGCTGTTTGACAATACTATCTGGTAAGTATAGAAGAATTTTTGATTCATAACTTCCAAAAATAGGTCAGATAAGAATTTAAGGGAAAAATATCTTGCTTAAATAAGGCAGATCATTAGGACTGTATGAAAGAATGAACAGTGTGTTCAGGGTGGTGGGTGGGATTCTGCTTGTTGTTAAAATTTACCAGGACTATTAAATACTTCAGAAAGGGGGAAAATAAAATACTTAGAAGGAATCTACATTATTTTGCCCTCCCTATCACAGTTTGAATATTTATAGCTATGCTATGAATAGTTAGAGTCAATCACCATGTAAATTATGGGTCTGTAAAGGAAAGCAGCCATTACTGCCATCCTACCATTTCTCATCTTCAACCATTTTCTCATCATGGCTCCAGAAAAGCATAGATTTTGACATGTCAATTATTTATAAGATGTCTCAGCCTTTGGTCATTTTCAGTGTAAGTTTGAAGAGCAATAATCAATATTCACTTGTAAATATATTTATTTTTTAAGTGGACCTGCATCACAATGTATCCATCTTGTTTACATGTACATTGCCTTGCAGGGGAAAGCACCCACTGTATTTCCATGTGCACAATTGGAGACCTACAAGGGGGAAATAATTACAGATTATGATTATTTACATGTTGTGGATGGATATATAAATACAGTCAAACCTGTCAATAGTAGACACCCATGGGAAAAGGCAAAACTGGCCTCAGTACACATATGACCTCTATACACAGGTTCACCTTTTAAAATTGTTTTTTTTCAACAAATACCATGCACCAAATATCATTATTATTATTATTGTTGTTACATTATCAAGATTGTTTTATGCGCACTATTGACCGAAGTCGTACAATACACCAGTACAGTATATGCTGTTCTCTCCCAAATTTATGTTCCACACAAGACTACTGTATCCTGCTCACTTTAATCCATCCTATAAATTAAATCATCACTGACTTAAAATAATCACTGATCTTGGTTTGTTCACGCTTTAAAAACGATATCCGGATTAGCCAGTTGCTCAACTCACAGATATCAAAAGACAGTTGGATAATGTGAGAAGCCTATGATCAATAGGAAATCAGATTAAGCCCTATATGGCTATTCTTTGTGACCCATGAACCAAAACTTCACGTGCCTTTACAGACAAGTTTTAAATATTGAATGACCCCTGACCCTGATGAAAAGGGATGTAATTTGTATCTCTTAAAGACTGGCTTATTTCTTCAGAGATGGCTTTAATTCACAGGCAAATAGATGAAGATATCGAACTATACCTGTCACACTGGCACAAAAGCCGACTTCCATTTCTGCTGCGATAACACAACTACTTTTCCCATGATCCAGCAAACAAGTTGCTTCAACCCACTACAGTAATGATAAAAACTTCCTTGCTTTCGAATTTGACATATTGACACCTTTGAGTTACATTATTATCAACATTACTGGAGTATGGTGAGTACAAGCGAGATAATGTTTGCACATCGATTCACATGATATTCCTATATCTAAACAATGCCTTCCTTATGAAGCAAAAGACAGTGGTCATTGTAAGTACACGCCTGTGACCACTTAAGGCAGGGAGAAACCATTGTTTTGTTAGGAAAGACTTGGCCACTGACTGGAAGGCAGGTGACCGTTACATACAGGACATTTGTATAGGACATTTGCCAGGGGGAAATTAGATTGGCGGTTGTGAACAGGTGGCCACTGAGTAAAGGTGATCGTTATGACCTGTTATAATGTTGACTTGATGTTATTTTGAGATCCACCTGTTTGGGAAAATTTGGACATCCATTGATGCAAATTGTGATGTCATATTTAGATCAACAGCGCATCTTGAAATGATGATATCGCCACCAAGATTATAGGTATAAAAATGCAAAAGGAAATGCACTTAACTCATTAACCCCTAGCGCCACGTTTACACGTCATGAGGTTGTACCCTACTTCCGAGCTCTGTAACATCAACATCATTTAAGATACACTAAAGTGGATGGTATTGCAGGAAAGTAGACATATGTAGCTCTACAATGATACCAAATAATGTCGACTTTCTACTCGCATTAAAAAGTACAGCGAACAAAATGCATTTTTTTAGGCCCGATTTTTTTTAGGTCGAAAATTGACAGTTGCGGAATCGGAGTTTGTGTCCGGATTTTAGACTTTTTGGCCTTAGATCTAAAGCAGACCCGTCTGAACTGCACACAGACAGATGAACCTTTGCAAAAAGTAGGATAAGTTTGAGATTTGGAGAAAAAAAGGGGCCAGGACACAAAAATCGGGGGTCCAATACGAAGAAAAAAAAAAAAAAAAGAAGTCCAACTTTTACCCTTCTGCACATGTGCGAGCATAATAGCCAATGAAAAACAATGTTTCCGATACACCTAAGCAACCGGCTAAATGATGAACTTTCTTAAGCAGATCTGTTTGGCTGAATTCAGAAGTAACCCCAAAAATGTGTTGCCTACCCCCATTTCACGCGAAAATGGTAAAAATCTCCAGGGGTTAATGAGTTAAAGAAATAAGACAAATCACTCAGATAAATACCATATATACACACTTATTAGTCGAGTCCAACTGCAATCTGCACAGACCCAGATCTGCCATAGCATAATGTGAAAGCAGATCTGGGTCTATGCAGTGTTTTAGGAGTAATCATTAGAACAAACAATATAGACCCTGATCTGTCGGCACATTATGCAAGTATATACGGTATATTACTGTGTCATAATGGTGGATGACAAGAACTGGTCCAGCAAGGAGAAGGCCTTTGCTCCAATCAGACTATAGTTATTGGCAATAGAATGATTTAAGCAGCAGTTTCTTTTAGAAAAAGAGGTAATAGATTTTAATGTTAAAGTATTGACAATGTACTAAAAGTAAATTTTAAAAGTGAAATAATGTTTGTATTATTGTCAAGAACTGGTTGGATGCCAGGAACAAAAAAGAATACAAAGGGTACAATTTATCCAAAATGTGCAGGAATATGGCAGATTGGCATTTCCTAAACTTTTAACGAGTTCTCTCCATTTCTTTGCTGATCAGTTAGCTGCTAGCCAAAATTTCTCAGGATAGTCAGAATACTAATAGGAATATACACACCGAAAAGATCTATAGTACTATCAGTAAGAAGTTTAAGGTAGAAATTATGGACAGGCCAGATGTTTAGTTTGATGTTTGCCCCTAATCTATGAATGTCAGCATGGTATCTACCATAGCTGATACATAATTAGATAGCATGAAACTACCATACTTTGGAAAAAGATCAGATGTTCAGCATGTGTATTGTCTGGGGTAGTAAGGGATGGGGCAGACATATATATGGCATGATGCTATAATTCAGTTCAACAAAAAACCGTTTTGAAGGTAAAACTAGTTCCATCATTAAACTAGAGGCCACTTTTGAGACAGGGCAGTGGATGCAGGTGCATGTTAATAAAGGGTCATATATTATATATTTGTGCACCAGGGACCTCACAAAAGTGGCTGTCCAAAGCGGAGATGACCTTTTGAGCACAAGTCTGGTATTTTCTAAATTGGCAAATTGGGCAATATGCTCAAATGTGTAGGTAGACCCACATAAAAGAAGCTGGAATGAGAGATTAGGTGTAACAGAATTTGGAATTGAAATTATCCTTTTAGCCAAAATAACAAGGAAAACAAATTGGTTGGGGGGAAGGGATTCTGGGTTCATATACTTGATGAACAGTAAGTAGTCTGCTCAGAAGGCATAGCTGGTTCTGCAGTTTATTGTTAGCCCACATGCTTGCTCATATAGTTAACTGCCTTGAGGTGTCTCTGGGCTAGGCTACTGACACTCCCAGTTGACCTTTGCACTAAATAGTGTTAAGTGTGCTGATGTGCCATTAAACACCAATCAGTCAAGTAATCATTTATTAATAAGGCTGAGCAACATTCTAAACTATCAGTCCATATATTATTGGGGAAAAAAGGAGTTTCTCAGGAATATCAGAGTCGATTTCAGTACTGTGCATTTAAAAAGATAAAAGGATGGAAGAAATGGACTTCTTGTTAGTTCCTACAGATTATTTTTAGGCCAGTTGAGCATCAGTCCCTTCAAGGGGCTCGTGTTCACTTTACTGTTTTATTTGTCACCCTACTTTATTAAATAGTAGAATACTAATTAATCTAGCTGCTTTGATGAAACAGTTGTTGCAATATTAATTATCCTGAGTGTACTAAGTTTGGTAATATTGATCATGATGAGATAGGTTGCCTTTGATGCCTAATTCTCAAATTCTCACTACACGATTTTTTCATTGATGTTATAGATTTATTCAATATCCATTGCTGTGACCGGTTTTTGGTCCTTTGAAAGTAAATTCATGCAGTTTGATTTAAACTCTTATTCTAGAAAGTATGTCTCATGATTAGTGTTTGAGGTGGAATTCTTTTCATTGAAGTTGCATTGTTTCCAACTTGTCATACCTTTGTCAGATATTACATTCCAATAGAAATGACGTCACATTATTGCTATATGTTCATCAGTGAAATATTGCCTGCAGGAATATCTGGCATACCTCTAAAAATGATAGGAAACTAAAAGAAAGAAATTGGCATTGATATAAAAATGTTTATATTGTTATCTTTTGACAGTAACAACAGCAAGATTTTAAGGATTACATATTTCAAACATTTCTTTGGAAAATTAGTAAATTGATGGTCTGTTATTACATTTGATGTATTATTAATTAGACAAGAACAACATTTATTATAGTCAAACCTATTTAAAAGGTCACCTCTATTAAGCAGTTACCTGTTTCAAACACCAAAATTCTCAGCGTTTCAATAAGTGTACTTCCTAAAGGTGGCCCTCATACACAGGCTACACTTTAGACAAATCTCTTTTCTCTAAGAGCTAATTAGTTTCAATCTTTTTTTGCCTTCTAGGCCATTCTTTGCTTTTCATACCCACCATAAGGTGGAGCACATCATGTTATAATGTCGTTCGTCTCTTACCAATTTTGTTTCTGCACAATAATTTGAGGTGTCTGCCATCAACAGATATCAAACTTTGTGGATGGCTTAAGGAAGAAAACCCTATCAATTTGGGGGTCAAAAGGCCACAGGTCAAGGTCACTGACTGAAACAAAGACAGATGGTTTCCATACGAGAACATTAGTTCTACTTCGTATGCAAGGGCCGAACATTGTGGCTAACTTGCACTTGGGGTAAGGAAGAAGCCTACAGAATTTGGAGTAAAAAAGTTCAAGGTCAAGGTCAGTGATTGAAAGAAGGTAAATGGTTTCTGCACAAAAATTTAAGTTATCAGCTATGTACCTTCAGAATTTGTGGATACATTTGATAAGAAAGAAACCTATTGGTTTTAGGGTCAGAAGGTCAAAGGTTAAGGTTACTGTTGAAAGAATAAAAATGTTTTTGCATAATAACTAGTACTTTGATCCAAGATTGTGGAGGTTTTGCACTTAAGGGATGGAAGAAGCCTATTGATTCAGGGTCAGAAAGTCAAAGGTCAGGGTCATTGAGGCTCAGAGAAGAATGGGTTTTGCAGAATAAATTTGTTCTAGACTAAGTTTGTTGACCAAGCATTGTGGATGGTTTGCGCACAAGTTAATAATGCAGTGTTTGATTTGGGGGTGTAAAGGCCAGCAATCACAGTCATGGTAAGTCTAATTAGTAAATAATGGTTTCTGCACATTAAGTTTAGTTCAAGATCACATATCTTGACCAAATGTCTAGATCATGGAGAACACTTGTTTAGTAATCTCCCAAGTCAACCATACCGTACTAGCACCTACATAGAGGGCTATTAAACACGGGGGGCAGACATATAATATGCCATTCACAGTACTCTTGGGGTGTTGTTTTTTTCTCCTTGTTTTTGTTTTTCAACAGTTAAGGTTAAAGTTATAAAAAAAAATCCTAGTAAAATCAGATATGCTTCATTTATGTATTACCATTCAATAAAGTAGGTATCTACAGCCTGTTTTCCACTTAAATGGAACTCATGAGGAAAGCACAGTTTCAAATTTTGAGAGAGTGGTTCAGCACAGTACACAAAAAATTCTTTGATATCAGTGCTATATGAATCTGGTGAAAGGTTCCAAGCAAAACTAGATCAGTGTGTTTTAGTTTGGTCATACACATTGTCATTTTCCAGGGAATGTCTTCAGTGCATACATAAATGAATGACCTCCAGTTTAGGCACAATATCCAGCAAATCAAAATCAACTTTAGAATGATTTGTCACTTCTGATAAAATCTGACACTGTGAATACCCTTCTCTTTGCTGATGTTAGTTCTAACCCTAAAAGTCATGTACTGTCAGTAGGTTAACGTTAATGGTGTGTGATAAATACCATATAAGATAAGTTTATAACATAAATGCCCCAAACTATGCTATATGCTATACTTAACTTTCCTAGGGAATTTTTCCATACCAAGTAGAAAAGAGAAACCTGCAGTTTTGTAACCTTCCTCTCATTACAGCAATTCCCATGCTGCAGTTTCACTCAACATCTCAAAATTTCTTCTGGTTGCAATGATTTTTTCATAAAATATTCACCAGGCATCACAAATTAAAAGATATTAATAAAATCTGTAACTTTCAGCTTACCAGGGCATAAGACCAAGAGAGTTCATGGTGTTGTCCTGTGTCCAGCATGCATTGTCAGTCATGCATCCAGCAGTAATTGGTGCTTGTTTACACTCTGGGGTCCATATTTCTGATAAAATTTCAATCACACTTGGAACATGGGTTTATATCATCAAAATCTCAGACAAGTTCGATAATGAGTGAGATTCATGCATATTATTGAGGTGATTTTGATTCAGATTGGCTGACCATGTTACCACTCTGAAGACTATATTTCAGATTCAATTTTGATCAGTTAGAATATATGCTTATATCATCATGCTCTTGGATGAGTTCAGTAATGAGCAAGATTCTTTCAAATTAATTAGGTGAACTTAAATCAGATTGGCTGTTTCTGATCCAATTTTGATAAAACTTGAAATATATGCATATCTTGCAATTCATATTAATAAGGTGATCTTCCATCAAATTGGCTGAGCTTGTTACCACTCTGGAAGTCATTTTTTGTGTTGAAACTTAATCAAGCAATTAATAAACATATACACATAATGATGCATATACATGTAGCATGTAGCAAGAAATTCGCCCCCGCCCCACAAAACTTAATTATGGACCCACCTCCCAATAATAAACAAAGTTGTTTGATGTGAATGTTGGACCCTCACTGGGTTGCTACACCACTGGTTGTGTTCTTAAAAAAAAAAAATTGAAGCCAGTTTAGTGAAATGGTCACTTGTTAAGTTAAATGCAGTCATGTGAGCTATATCATGCCAACATGAGCCTCTTGTTCTTAAAGGACTGATGCCTTATCTTGAAGGAAATTTTGAGGATTTTCGCTAAAAAGTGACTGCATCCTTTCCACTATCTCTACTTCTGACGAAAATATTTGATACTGTCTGAAATATCATAAGCAAGATAATGTAAGCTCGTAATTTGAGGTCAGATTTTGAGAATTTTAGTGAAAAGAGGGCCTTTCCTATCAGGTTGTACGAACAGCTAGCTACACAAGCTTTCTATCTACAGGGTTAATATATCAAATATTAGATCATCAGACTATACTGGATTAATCCAGGCAGCTGAGGTACATATCCCGTCTACCATGGATTTTACATGAGCGAAATTTATGCAGGAAGTTAAATATAGCTCCTGGGAACAAACAGAGCAGGTCGAATACATCTTGAATGTAAAAGCATGAATTTCAGATTATTGCCGACAACTTCATTCGCGCGTTAAGAGTAATGTCTGGATAGGTGATGTGTCTCGAATCCTACATGTACAACAGCTAGTAATTTCTGATTTATTTGTTACCTAGAATAAAATAATATAATCTGCTCTCTGAAAAGTTGTATCATACCATCGTGCGTTTGCAACAATATTGAGATAAACACGTTGCAAATTGGTATCAGTCGACCTGTTTTTGATACTTTTCATGTGGTTGATGATGATGAACTTAAATTATACTCGCGTGCGACCAAACTGGTCATGTGCGAGGAAATTTTCATGTGGTACTGTGTGCTACTGTTTTATATGGCTGTGTTGTATCTGTGTGACACAATTACATGCCCTGTGGTCTTCTAGCAGGATCATATCAAAATGGACCTGTCGTGCATACTCGCTTGTAAAGTGATTCGATTATACGTGAACACCACAACTGTTTAGGTCTACAAAAAGCTAATTTCTTTTTTTACCGTTGGAATGTACTCTGAAATGGGTGACTTGTCTTCTTGTCTGTGGGTCAGGGTTGCACTTTGAAAAAAATAAAATAACCAGACAGGATAAAGACAAAACCCTTGTATAGTAGATATAATAATATTATTGAGTGCCTGTATTGAAAAGAAATTGACAACATAACATTTGGCCCATCTTCCTGCAATGGTCGACATTTTAAATCCATGAATTACAGTACACATCACATAATAAAGATGGTCTGTCGTATATGTATGTGTAATCTGGATACCAAGGTTTCACTTTGAAGACATCACTTTGAAGACAATGCAAATGAAACCGGTCCCCCCCCCCCCTTTTTTCTTTCTTCCTTAGGTATTTTGAAAGGCGTATCTCATTTAAGGACCAACCATTTAATTTTCGGGGGGGGGGGGGCCGTCTTTCGAGCCAGGATTTTTGTTGTTTCTTCTACCTGAAGATTTTTTTTTCCAACTAATATAATGGCTTTAATAGAATCTTTTTCTATATAAATCAGAGAAAGATTTTTTTTTTCTCAAGCTATTTTAGGGCCGACATTTTTATTTCTACACAAAAAAATACCTCCCCCGAAAAGTACATGATCGGTCACTTGTTATGCCAAATGTTATGTTCATATGATGTAGTACATGTAGTGAAACTTGAGTTGCATTGGTGATTTCTTTTAGAAACCCGAGATGCGAACAGGTGTGAACTTTTGTGAACGATTCATACAGCTTTTCCCGTTAAAACCATATGCCCCAAATGGGAGTTGTTTTTGGTGTTTAGGGTACGTCCTTGAGGAATTTCCATTCGGGTTTATTTCTTTTTTGATTGTTATATTCACCCTCGTCGAAGGTGAAGAATAGATATCTAATGAAATAAAATAGCCTTGGGTCAAAATCCCATAAGGGTGATTTAGAAAAGACCATTTCCCAGGTTTTGTAGACCCAGAACTTTAATGCTTTCAAGTCCTTTAGCCTCAAGGCTTGTCGGGAAAATGAGAAAGAAAAGAAGAAATAAAAGCGTTTAAAAAAATCCAGAAAGGTTGATTTGTTTCATGAGTAATGTCACAAGTCCATTACTTGTAATGGCATGAACTTCGGTTATGTTATCAATTACTGATACCTTTAATGGAAAGGGGAGTTGTGATCACTGGCCCGACATGTGGACTGATGAATTTTTAACTGTTGACTGCTCTCGAGAGATAAAAACAGACTGTGATTATCTGACCGTAACATCCGAGTCGACAGCTTGAGCGAACGGTGCAGACTAAAATACGAAATCCAAGTGACACGAGAACTGACACTGACGACTCAGAATTGAGCTATATTTATTTGGTGAGCTTGGGCTTCCGTGACACTTGGATCGAGCATTGTGTGTAATCTCATTAAAGGGTGACCACAACTGAACAGGTGTCAAGTGTGCGGGCACGATCACAGGTGGTTGTCAATCGCTCAAAACCAGTTAACTGAATATGGAACTCGACTGAACAATGTGTCAAATCTGCAGTTCTGTCTAATAATTTGTGCACTTTTCGTCCGTTAGATTCTTGGGTTTTAGGCCAGACGCACAGTGGCAGATAACTCTGGAAATGTCACTTACGAGCTTGATTTGGATTATGAAGTGGCAGATAATCAATATAAAACAATGTTAACAACAAACACAAAAATATCATACAAATACGGGTTGTTCGGACTTGCACGAACTTGTGAACACTTGCGGTTAACAACATTGATGGACACTTTAACTTTGCGGTGAGTAACATTTACTTTCATATTTTCTAATTATTCATTGAAATTTATAAGATACAAGTATTGTAGACTTGATAAATGAAACGTTTGAACAAAATACATATGAATTTCTGGATGTATACAGTTTAATGAAAAGGTAAAATTATCTGGAGTTGACATTATTTAGTATCGGAAACGGCTAAAAAAAAACCCCACCCACGGTAAGCATTTAAAGATACATTCACTTTGCCGTGAGGAATATTTAATATCACATTTTCTAATTATTGAACTCCGTCAGAATTTAGATTAAAGTATTGTGTAATGATATGGAGAAATAAATTGCATACTTTATATGCATTTCTGGAGGGGAATAGTGGCATGAAAAAATGCAAATACATTGATTGACACTATTTTGAACGTTCAGCTAACATTTCGTGTTTTCAACATGAACCATGGATTGATAAAAAAATGTTATGTCACGCTTGCAAGTTGACCCACTCACTCTGCCTGAATTGAATTTTGGGTTAAAAAAAAGGTAAAAATATAACTGAATAAGTAAGGTATGACCGCTAGAGTAGAGGCACATCGCCACATACCGAATTATCAATAGCATAGTTACAAACTCAGTTTTATTCCCTTGACAAATACCCTATGTTAATTAATATTAACTTTAAATAGGTACTGAAAATTTCATGACAACTGGTCTTTAGTTTAGAAAAAGAGAAGAGGAATTCTGTCTGTACAGAACATGAACCATGGATTGATAAAAAAAAATGTTATGTCACGCTTGCAAGTTGACCCACTCACTCTGCCTGAATTGAATTTTGGGTTAAAAAAAGGTAAAAATATAACTGAATAAGTAAGGTATGACCGCTAGAGTAGAGGCACATCGCCACATACCGAATTATCAATAGCATAGTTACAAACTCAGATTTATTCCCTTGACAAATACCCTATGTTAATTAATATTAACTTTAAATAGGTACTGAAAATTTCATGACAACTGGTCTTTAGTTTAGAAAAAGAGAAGAGGAATTCTGTCTGTACAGAACCTAAAAGTAGCCTCACGAAAAAATATATGCTATTTCAATATTTAATTCATTTTTGTAAAAGCATTTATAGCAATGAATTGTATGGATATAAAATATATTTGGACGAGTTTAAAGGAATAAGAGTAAGAAAAATTTCACCAGTGCTGAAAAAGAAAATTTAAAAATATTTTAAAAAAGGGAATTGAAATACAGTGCATTTTTATTTCCTTGCTTTGACATAAGATCTTAATATGCCATTGGCTCGTGTCTTAAGTGACCTCTTGTTCTGTCAGAATCAAATATGATCAGTGAGCTTTTATAATGACCAGAAAGCAGAATTATTTTCTGCACTTGCAAATAGTGGCATAACGACTGCCCAAACAACTTGGGGTTCGGGGTAATACCATTTTTCAGCACATGATGGCATGGGTGTCTGGTGGTCCAACAAGTTGTTCTCCACCCTTTTTTTTTTTTTTGACTGGCCGCCAACTTGTTGGTCTAGGGTGTTGGGGAGGCTGGACAAGGGTCCATTGTGCAATGTGTGTGTGTGTATATATATATATATATATATATATATATATATATATATATATATATATATATATATATATATATATATCTGTAAGCCTGGTCCCTTTGGCCCCACCACCACCACCAAAAAAAGAAAAAAAATGCCCAGGGAAGAACCACCAACTCACGGGAAGCTAGCTACTGTGTGAGTCATCTGTAAAGGCGAGCACCCGAGTCCACTCAGCCACCATGCATGTAGTGCAGAATATCATCAGTGTAGGGGTTTATGACATACTAACATAATCAAATTAGGTTTCAACCTTTGCAGATTGCAGTCCAATTGATCAAAGGTTAATTAGCTGGTACATTGCTGCAATCTGTCAGCAAGTGTTTTTTTTTTTAATCATCATTTTGATTGACTTTACCAGAAAACACTTGCAGTTCATTTTAAAAGCACTATTAGACTGATCACTGACATCAAAATGAACTTATCATAACACTGTCCTTTAACCTTTAATTAGTAAATGAATGAATCAATGCTTCACATGCATTGTCTCAAAAAAATGTTGATGTTGGGTTGCATTCTGTAAAGTGGGGACACTTATTCACAACTCTGTTCTGGCATCCAGGTTTTTAACTTCTATGCAGATTTCCAAGAGATCTATTCCATCCATCCTTTCTTTGATGGACCATTCATTCATTCTTTGAATCATTTATAGCTGAACAAGTTTGTCCTTTTGAACATTTGTCCACACCCATATTTTATATACAGAAGATTCTCAAATGAATTACCAGGTTAAATATACATTTTAGCTTTGGGAAATTAAAAGGTAGGGTGGGGAGCCATGAGGTAGGGGGGAGGTGTTGATGCTTTTTAGATGCAATTAAATCACATTTTGTTAGGGTTGGACCAGTGCTTATCTGGTTGCCTCAGGTTAATTGGTTACATGGGCTTGTTATAGTTTCAGCTAGGTAATGGCAGGTGATTTTATGTACTGAACAACAGTATGCACCTCAGTGACCAATGTCATGGTTATTGTAATGTGTGTGTCTCCTTGAAGTGGGAATATGCCATATTTATCATATAAAAAGCTCATGCCAATATTTACAAAATTTTGTCAGATATTTACTTAAGATATCTTTGGCTGATGATAATTAATAATAGCTTTAATTTCTTTCGATAATACATTCAGTTCAGAATCAACTATTCTTACCGTAAGTCCTTAAGTAATAGAATATTAAAGCTATAAATGCAGCGTGCATGTACAAATAAAATGCTTATTTACTTCAGTGCCAATGCAGGTGCTAAATTTGAATGCTTCTGGTTTCATATATCTCCAATCGGTTTTATGTCTTTTGTCCATGGTGTTTGTTCAATATCTGCTCAGTGGTTTAATTGTAACAATCAGTTGAAACAAATATTAATTGATGTCAGCAGGCATGGTGGTGATATGAGTGAGATACGAGTGATTCTTGTGATGGATGAGATAACCCAGTGAAATTCAGACTGTGGATGGGTAGCCAGATTCCTTTGCATGTTCTTGAGCTGGCAAATGAACCTGGAACTGCAAAAATGCAGAGCAAGAACAGGACCATGGTGCTAGTGACAGAATTAAAACTTTTTTCATATTCATCATATATTCGCTGCATAAAGATCATACGGTTTAATATTGTTTACTGGTCAAGAAAGCATGGCATAATAAAGCTATGACATGACATGATCGAACACTTGGGGCTCAGGAAAAACACTTGTCATGACTGGGTAAAAATTGGCTGAGCCAAGTAAAATGTTACTACGTACTCGTTCCTGGGCTGACTAGACTCCGAATTGCACTGTGAGAATAAAGCTGAATGCTTTTTCTACCATTAACAAGCACCGAAGTTCAACATCGCTTATGCCTAATCTGCCTACTCGTTGTCACTCTAGAACATGTAGCAAAGAAAACGACTTCCTTTTTTATTTTTTTACACAGGTACATGATGTAAACTTGAGACTAAAATGAGTAAATATTGGGAACATATTATGTTACAGTTTTACACTTAGCCCTCGATTTCTTAATGGTGTTTGCATTTACAGTGACACTTTTCAGTAATTTAGGCGTCATCTTGATGTGGAGAAAGATTCCCTTTCAATAAGCTATCACTCATCTTTATGAGTCAGACCTCTTAGAAGTTAAAAGACAGAGAATGTCAAAATTTGTGTGATTTTTCATCTGGTCATGCAATGTTACAGTTGCCATAGGTCACTGGTATTTTCAAGACAGAAGCTGTATTGATACCTTGCCATGCCAAAGGGAAGATGCCAGCAGATATTTCTGTAAGCATATAATTACTTTTCACGAGAAATGTTGCCAATTTAGATACAAAATGAATATTTTAAGTGTCTCAGCTGTTCCCACAAACTTTCACACAATACATGCTGTTGTTAACTATATATAAAGCAGATAATGTCACGACAACAGCTGATTGGTCGAAATCTAGTTGGGGTGATGACCTAGAAATGTTCCAGTTCTTCGGCCAATCAGCAATCTTCCTTTTTATGGCACCCATGTAGTTGCTCTCTAGAACTGAGGTTTGACCAAAAATGGATCATTTAGTACGAAAATTGATGGAATGGGAGACATTTGGAAGTCTTTCATTAATGCAGGTTACTGGCATTTGTCTTGTAAAAAGTAATTGCATACTTATATGAATATATGCTGATGTCTTTACTTTGGTGTGACATCTATTAATAAAGCCACACAGTCTTGAAAATACTGCCGATCTGGGGCAAGTGTAACAATGTTAGGGCAGATGAAAATCATGAAAGTTGTACATTCTCTGTCTCATAACTTCTCCCATATTTAACTCATAAAGATGCGTGATTGAAAGGGAAACTTATGACACCTACAGTACTGAAAGGTTTTACTGTAAACGTGAATACCTCTAAGAAATCAAGGGCTATATATGCAACTGCAATTTCTTGAGTTACAAACCTTGTGTCATATTATATGTTTTTATAAGGAGCCATGTATTAGAACATAATATTTTCATGATTTTTACCCATTTTAGTATCAAGCTTGCATCAGGTACCTATGGTTCTTTAGTAAAACCATAAGCATTGTAGTGGAGAAGTGTACTGTCATCATGTAAAAGTGTACAAATGTTGCTTCTTCTGCAACAATCCTATTAAAAAAACCACTTCATTGAGCGAGGAAAACACAATTATTATAGCAGATGCATGATTGTTGTGCTGACACTGGGGATTTCACATCAAAATAGTTTTCTGCCAAAGTCGGACAATTGCTGGCTCCTGTGTGTATTATTCCTTTCTTTTCTACACATTAACTCCATGTGCTTTATACAGACCAATTAACACTTCCACATCCTGATCTAGTTTTAGAGTAAGTTAAAGGGAAATGAAAGGTAGTTTGTAATATTGGCATCTCTTGTAATAAGGAAGACACCGTTACATCAACTTGAAAATTGATCAAAGATTTATTATTTAAAAATTTACCAATTTAAATTGGAATTTCCTTTTTTCTACAGATGTCGTTGATTGGTCATAATTGTCACTTTCCTCGCACACTTGTCAAGAACAAGAGCACACACTATCCAGAGTGTAGTCGGGCAATTTCTCATGTATGCACTATAATGGGACACTATCCAGAGTGTAGTCGGGCAATTTCTCATGTATGCACTATAATGGGACCAGAGGGGGGGGGGGGGGGGAGGATCTGTCCTAGAACTTTTAAACATGGGGCTTTTTTTTTTTTGTGTGTGTGTTACTTACATGCATCTCTATGTATGCCAAGCTACACCAACGCTATAATTTGGAGCATTTCTTTTGATCACAGATTATACATAGACCAGATGTGCCATGTTTTTACCTGCACATGCATCACAATACTTGCTGGAGGTTTTACATAATGATTGATTGATTGCATGAATAATGTTTAACAACAAATCATCACATGAAAGGTTATATCATACAGAAGTTTTGTAGTAAAGTCTCCTGCCAGGCAAAGACTTGCCACTGTCAGCGTGGCTTGGCTTGGGCAGGATTCGATCTCGCACATGTCAGGTCGCTGGCTAACCACTGAGGAGAGTTAATATTCTCATTATCTTTGGAACCCATCTCAAAATCAAAAATTCAAAGCTGGGTCCATCCATCGATGCAGCAAAAATTTTTAATGTTGCTAGCTTTGGCTACAGTGTTAAATTTTGTACAAGTAGGGTTTGTTTGAGCTAGTAAATAAGATAGAAGTATTCACCCATTGTAGATTGCAGACAATTTGAAGTGTTCCAAACCAATGCAAGTTAATTGGTTTAGATGGAATGTTTTTTTTTCTTTACAGCATGTTCTGAGATAGTGATAGCCAATTTTTCTGCTGTTGGGAAGGGAAATTGCAGTAATAAAGATCAGGCATAGAATGGCAAAACCTGTGTATTTCATTGTGCTTTCTAGTAACATTAAAGTAAAGATTTTCATCTCTTGAAATGTATGTTACCATTGGAAACAGAATGAGAAATTTGTACATGTGGGTGAACCCGGTAATCAGTATAACTCGCAGAGGGAAGGATTTTTTAATAAAAAAAAATTCCAGCTCTTAATTCCACAGTAGTAAAAAAGTTGACGATATAGACCTCTGTATTAAATAAAAAATAGATGCATATTTCATTTTAGAAAATATTTGACCGAGACATTTAAAATGATACAGATATGCCATCCAGTATTGCCACCATTAACAAAAATAAGAAAGCTTTAAATTACTTTTCGCATTCTGATCACCAGAATCTGACCAAATATGACAACAGGCATAAAGAGATTTCAAATTTATATAGACTATGGTGACTCGCCATTAAATATGGCCACCATGACTAAAACAAAAAAAATCATTTGAATGACTCAAAAACTACTTGACAAAATTTTTAAGTTTATACAAATGATGCCAATCTGTCAAATATAGTTGTTGTTACAAAAAATATAAAAAGCCACTTAACAGAATTTGAAAAACATTTGACAGGCAGCGCCCTCGCTTCAAACCCTTTCACATTTATAAAGGTGATGCTAATCCATCATCAGATGTGGTGGCCGTTACTAAAAACAGAAAAAAAATTATGCAATTTTATTTATTTACAAATAAAAAAAAAAATGCTTAACAGAATTCCATCAATATGGACATCATTCTGGGATGGAGGCCTTTCAATATTTGGCAGATGATGATGATGTGCCATCAGGCATGAATAAAGTTACACAGAATTAAAGAAAGCTTGAAACATTTGTTTTAATAGCAGCAATACATTACCCTATCACTATTATATAGCTTATTACTTTTTCGTGTCGAAAAATCTCGTCCATTCGATGTGAAAACATCCTCCCACTTAGAGTGGAGATTTTGTCAGCAAGACACGTCACACCCATGCACCTCTCCGCGCCTGCGCGAACATTCATTTTTTTCATGGACGCCATGGCTAATGGTTGTGTTGTGCGAACGTAACCAGAGAAAAATTGTCTGCTGTGGCTTTCAACCACGTTTGGGTTCTCCTTTCAGCCTAAATTCATCTGGGTTACATTTGTCCATCTCGTCTTATGTGCCTTATGCTGCCCTACATCAGTATTTGTTCTAGAAAGAGTCTTTCTAGATTGCCACGTGTATTCCGTCCTTAGGGGTTAGGATACACCATATATTTTTTCTTTTCAAATACAATTTAGCTCACGGTAAGTCTTGTGTGTTCATTACAACGTAACATAGACAACCGGGATAGCGCCGCTATTAGCAGGTGCATAATTCTACCAATTAAATATTTGATTAAATATTCTTTTTGTCAATTCATCAATTGTATTGTTAATAAACACTTCCGGGGTAGCGTGTCGCACCCTCTCGAATGGGAGGAGATGCACCGCACCTTGTTTAGTGATGAAGACGAACTAGGCTGACATATCTATGTCGCCTAACTGGCCATTGACCGGTGACCGGTCCGGTCACCGGTCCAGTCACTGGGCGTTGACCGGTAGAAATGACTGGTCACCGGTGACTTTGTCCCGGTGGCTGGTTACATCGTCACAGGCCATCGGTCATCACAAACCTTTCACCAACCTTATACCAGTCATCACCCAGAGGTCTCATGGTGTGGGGATAGGGGATCGGACCGAGACCCCATCTCCCAACTCTCTCATCATACCCTGAACAGGATTGGAAGTCTGCCCACAGGGTCCAGACTAGGGAAGGGGATCGGATCGGGATCCCCCCTTTCCTATTATCCCAATGAATCCGTATGAGAGGTGGGGCCCAGAGTAAAGGCGATGCTGGGGCTCGTGTCCCGCCATCGCCACCTCGTCACGTGCCATTCACCAGTCAGGCGGAAGCATAGCATCATCCACGAAAGACAAGCGGTCTCGTCTTTATCCTGGAACATCTAGAACACATAGACGAACAAGTACGGGAAATGGCGCAGAGTACACCTATGTCACTGTCTCAGAAGGACATAATGATGTCCAGCCACTCTCCTGCTCGGAGTGTTCTATATGATCATGCGTTTATCTACCCTCATTGACTCCAGTGAGATAGAGGTAGAAACAGCTCTTTTGTCGCCTCCTATCAGTCCCACCAGTTCCTTTCACTTAGATGATTTGGAAGAGATCTGGTCTTTTGATAACGCTGTAATTTGTGCCCAAAGCCATCTTGCACACAGCCCAAGAAGATCCTTTCCAGTTTAAAAGATCTCTGGGACGCAGCCACAACCAGATCTCCTGCTCCTTCTACATTTCTCAACGATTGAGGAAATGTCATAGAGGTTTTTCCACAGGCCAGCCTCTGCTAGACGGCGTAGAGGATGGTCTGTCCCTCCCTCTACTTTGAGACCTTGGTCTCTGCCTCTATTTACTGGGTACATTCCCGAAGTGAAAACCCATTAAGAACCTCTCCAGTTGGATGCAGATGTGTCTCAAGTGGGTATTATAATTGAAGCCTGGGCATGCCTTCCTATTAAAATAATCAAGCCTTTGAGCAGAAAGGCCGGCTTCTGGTCACCATAGCTTTCCATGCAGACCTCTTCTCAGCTACTTCATTTAGTATGCTGAAGGAGGCTGCTCTGAACCCAGCCGCATTACAATGCGTGCTGGAAGCTGTGATCAAGACATCCCGGAATTCACTCTCTGTCGCAATGGTTTTATCAGTGGAACTTCTAACATCCACCATCACATTGTGCTGGATTCCTCAAAGGTCTTATTTAACCATAGGAAAGACCTTCTAAAGGCTGCTCCATTGGAAGCCAAGAGCCTCTTCGGAGGACTCATCCCCACTGTGGCTTCACAAGATTTGAAGGATCATGAACATAGATCCTTCACAACTGCACCTGGCCCATCGTAATCAGCCAGGAAGCACACTAAGGTGAATTGCCCCCAGGGGCCACCCACTAAATTTTTAAAACAGATGCAGCCCCAGTCCAATGCACAAGCTCAAATGAGACCTCCTCCTGAGTAAAGTCTTCAGGAGGAACTTCCCTAACCCACCTTCCTTGCCCAAGGAAGGCAGTGGGGGGGGGGGATGGTCCTAGGGACTCGTACCCTCTCCTGCCGTGCATTCCTCTCCTAATGTCCCTGTAGGTGCTTGTCTAGGCCTCTTTTCAGAGGTTTGGTCAAGTAACTTGGATGATGGGTGTGTCCTTTCTATGGTAAGTGAGGGTTACCGGCTTCAGTTTCGGGGAACAACCTCCTCTATCAAGGACCCCGATGTTCTTCACAAGTCCAATTTGGTGAATTTAAAGGAAGAGGTGCACACCCTTTTACAGAAAGGGGCAGTCAAGAGGTTCCTGAACGATCAGTCTCCTGCATTCTACTTCCAATTCTTCCTGGTCATCAAGAAAAGTGGGAAATTGTGTATCATTTTCGATCTCCCCCTGTTAAACCGGTGGAAATACCTCCGGGTTTGCTTGGACCAGGAAGTCTTTCAATTCTGGGTTCTGTCATTCGGAATCGCTTCTGCACCCCGAGTCTTCACCCATGTTATGGGAGTTGTAGTGCCCTATCTCTGATTACTGGGAACCCCGATTCTCCAGTATTTTCACGAATAGCTGATCCATAATGTTCAGGTTCAGTCCCTCCATCAGGACCTGTTCCGTTGTTGGTTCACAGTAACTCGGTTGGGTTTGTTTTACCCAACGTTGAGAAGTCAGAACTCGTTCCATCTAAGTTTACGTAGGGATGAACTTCTTCGGGAACCAGAACTTATTCCGGGTTCCACCGGATCACATAGATCGAATCCTGACACTTCTAGAGGCACTACGAGCAAGAACATTGTTGTCTGCTTGCCTTTAACTATCCCTTTTGGTAACCTTGAATGCCTCTGCAGATCTGGTTCCCTTAGGACGGCTCCATATGCGCCCTCTACAGTTTCTCCTTCTCGCAAGGTGGAAACCACACAAGGATTCTCTATCAGCTCTGATTCCTCTAGGAACAACCTAGAAATGGAAGCTGTATTTCTAGCGTTGCAAGGGTGCATCGACAGAGTAAAGGGGTTGATGTGTCATGGTCTCCGACGACAACACGCCCGTCGTAGCGTATCTCTGACATCAAGGAGGCACACATGCCCCTTCTCTTTGCGTGGAGGTCTGGAACCTCCTCCGCTGGGCCACCTTGTAGAACATTTCCCTCCGAGTTCACCACATCCCAGGGAAGAAGAATGTTTTAGCGGACAGTCTGTCCAGGTCAGGCAAATCAGTTCTCATGGAATGGACTCTTCACCGCGAAGTGACAGAATCCCTTTTTCTCACTATGGGGAAGGCCCTCGTGGACTTGTTTGCGACCAGGCTCAACAGCAGACTTCCCTTTTACGTCTCTCCAATCCCGGACCAGAGAGCTTGGGCAGTGGACGCATTCAGCTTCCAGTGGGATCATCTGTTCGCATACGGCTTCCCACCATTGCAACTACTGCAAAAAGTAAGAACTTCCACTGCCCGGATCATTCTTATAGCTCCATTATGGCCCCAACGATCTTGGTCAACGATCTTTTAGACCTATTGATAGATCAACCCAGGTCTCTTTCTTACAGGAGGGATCTTCTGTCACAACACGGGCTCCCTCCTACGCAACAGCCCACACATTCTCCACCTTCACGCTTGGCTCATCTCAAGCGATCAGAACAAGTTTTCGGGCCGGGTTGCCAGTTGCATCATTCAGGCCAGGAGAGCTTCTACATCCACGGTCTATGATGCCAGGTGGAGAATCTTCTGTGATTGGTACAGTAGGAAACCTGTTGATCCCAGCTGTCCCTCGGTAACTGCCATTGCTGATTTCCTTTTGTTCTTTTCGAGAACAAAAGATGTTTCAGTATCAACTATCAAGGGCTATAGAGCCGCCATCTCTAACACACTTAAATTTTCTCAGGGCTCAGAAATCGGTTCAGATCCGCACCTTTCTGATCTCATTCAGTATTTTGAGCTACAGAGACCTGTCTCCCGCTCTCTTACGCCCAGATGGAATCTATCATGTGTTTTATGGTCCTTAACCAAAACCCCCTATAAACCATTGAGTGAGGCTTCCTTTCAGGACCTCACACTCAAGACTGTGTTTTTACTCGCTTGGCGTCTGCGAGAAGACGTAGCGAGATTCATACATTGTCTGTTGACACTGGCTGCCTCCGGTTTAATGGCAATTACGAATCCATTTCCCTCCTTTGTCAGCCAGGATTTTTAGAAAAAAAGAAAAAAAATAAAAATAAAAATTGTTACCTGCGGTAGCTCCATCACCTATAGAGATCCCCAGTCTCAGTCGAATCTGTGCTGGAGATGATCAAGATAGGTTTTTATGCCCAATTAGGGCACTGCGTTTCTATCTAAATGCTTCAAAAGTGAAAAAGAAGGGCAGGAAACGTCTTTTCCTTCCTCGTAAGGGTTTCGTTGATATTTCGGCCTCCACGATTTCAAGGTGGATTGTCACCACAATTAAAAGAGTTTATCAGTCCCTTACTGACAGAGACCTCTCTTTTACGAAACTAAAAGCCCATGAGGTTCAAGCCGTCGCTGTCTCATGGATCTATCTAATCACTCTTCCTTGGAGGACATCATGAAGGCAGCATTTTGGCGATCCCATACTACCTTCTCTACCTCCGCTAATTGCGCAGGTATTCTCTCTTGGGACCCATAGTTGCAACACAACATATGGCCCAGAGGGACTCCAACAATTTGTAAAGTGGATCTCTCCCTCAAATGGTGAGCACTTTTCATTTGTCTCTGTTTTTGATCAGTTTAACACATCAGCCTACCCGCCTAACTGACAAATTCAGCTATATAATAGTGATAGGTATTGTATTGCTGCTATTAAAATGTAGTTTTTTGGGGGGTAAAACTAATTTTAATTATGCAATACTTACCCATCACTATTATCAAATGCTCTCCTCCCACCCCCGCTCTGATGTCCTGGCGTAATTTCGTCTATGAAAAAGATGAATGTTCGCGCAGGCCCGGAGAGGTGCACGTGTATGAAGTGTCTTGTTGACAAAATCTCCACTCTAAGTGGGAGGATGTTTTCACATGTTTTCACATCGAACGGACGAGATTTTTCGACACGAAAAAGTAATAAGCTATATAATAGTGATGGGTAAATATTGCATAATTAAAATTAGTTTTACCCCCCAAAAAACTACATTTTCATAACATATGCAATCAAAAGCATTGGAGGAAATTTCTACAGAAAGCATCCTACTGGTCCAGATTATTTTGCCAACTGCTGTTGCATTTGACTATTAGGCAAATGTCAGTCAGGTGAGCAATCTCAGGCCAGCATGGTTCTCTTGTTTTGTTCTAGTTGAGTGTTAATGTCAAGGTTTTTATATGCATTTGAATTTTTTTTAAACCAGTTTGATGGTGTGATGCATCGATCTTTGGCCACTAAATAATGTCAGAGGTGCAAGACATTTCTCAGAATTTCATATTATGAAAACAATATGCTTGAATTGTAGTCACTTTATTCAGTAGTGTGGAACTAATAATGGAATCACTCTTTCATCAAACAGCTATGTTTAGTGTTTAGCCAGCAATTCAATACAATGCCAGAATGAGAAAGGAAGATTGATTGAAAATTAAGTACACGGGAGAATATACTTTGTAATAGTGCCAAGAACTGAACTGTTTTCTTTTAGAGATACATATAGATTTATCTAGCCCCCTTCCCCCTTCATATTTGCTTCCATTTAAAAATATTTATGTATGTATATTTATGGTTTAACTTAACAACACATCAGCACAATCCTGGCTATCCTATCATGTGCCAAAGAAAAACTTGGTAGCAAAAATGGTAAAGGCAAAAACCATGCCAAAATCCTAAGCAAGACAAATCCCTCCAATTGGCACATTGAGGCTATACTGTCATAAGCAAGTATCTACCTCTGACTTAGATACAATCAATAAAGGAATTCAATCAAGAAAACAAAATGTACATTCCTTAACTATTACACATATGATATCCATGGCTAGAATGAATTCAAAACAAAACACGACCCTGCAGGTGCCATGCGACTTCACCCTTTGCAGTTGCTGTCGGTACACGTATATATATTTTTTGGGGGGTGGGTGGGAATGATATTGTCACATGCTGTGATTTCCCATATTCCCTTGGTGATGTTTCTGTTTTGTCTTGAGTGGACCACATCAACAGCAGAGAACTATTAAACGTCTAGAAGTACACTTATAGAATACTGGTGCATTTATTAAGCAGTATACAGTAATCAGTAATCTAAATTGTATATCTGATGATCTGTAAAAGAAAAGTATTGAGGGTCTTAAATTCATACTTAAAGTGAGTATTAATATAATACAGTAACAAGTTTCCCAATCCAATCAGCAAAAAAAAAAAAACCTAAACAATTGTTGGGTAAAGATGGCTCATTAATTCATTGGGTCTTTAAATTAATGGTTAGTAGCAACCACAAAATGCATACAAGTTGGCGTCCCACTAATAAAACTAAAATCCTGGTATTGCATTAGTTTTAACTGATACTGAAAATAATAGCCAATGATTATAATTATAATGAAAAGGATTCATTTAATCTTTCGCAAGAATGATGGACCAGTTGCTTGTATTTTACAAAAAGGATTGAGTTGTGAACTTAAACTAGAATCCAGCAGTTTCATTGGATGAAATTTCCAGTCTGTCTCGAGTTTGACAAATAGAACTTCTTGAGCCTTACTTGATTTTCAAGTCAATTGATGGAATCTGGGCCTAGACAAGCGTAGCCATGCAAGAGGCTGATGGATTTTATTCTTGATGTCACTAACTCCAATTAGACAGTTCTGATATTAATTAGTAGTGACCACTGGCAGTTTAACAAGGGTCAGTATCTGCATTAGTATGAATATTTATTTAGTGTGGTATGCAGATTTAATGTTAATGATGTAATGGCATGTGGACCTCATAAGCCGACTTGGGCAAAATTGTACCAATGCTGTAACCCCTTTTTCCTTTAAGGCCCCAAACAAATGTGTGTTTCCGGTCGGCCGACCGTCCCTGTTTCACGTTGCCGACCCTAATACCACCCCCACCCCACCCCACCCCCATTTTTTTTATATTTTATTTTTTTTATTATAAACAAAATTACATTGGCAAAATTGATTTGTGCATCTAATTGAGCTGGTTTTACCCAGTACTTTGAAGCGCTTGAAATATTTATTCATTTTTATATAATGTTTCGCGTTGCCAACCCTAACACTCACCCCCCACCCCAATTTTTTTTCTTTTTTTATTATTATTATAAACAAAATCACATTGCCAAAATTGATTTTTGCATCTAATTGAGCCAGTTTTGCCTGGTACTTTCAAGCACTTTAACTATTATTTGATTTATATATAATGTTTTAAAAAAAAATAAATATATACCTATCTGCCTACTTTAATTTTAAAACTAGTGCAATAGGAAACACGCATATTTATGTTGTTGTTGGCCTAATTATAAAGGGTATATGCTCTACTACAGTTACTATGGTCAGAAGGATTATTATCATTTGGGTGGTTGTGTCAGAGTACACTGCACATACTAATCATCCATGCTCTTGTATACATGGTGGATTATCGGAACTATTGAAATGGGTGGTGTATTCTTTACATTGGTTGATTGATGCAGTAAGATTCATAAATGTCAGAGTTTCCAAATTTGATATATTTGCCGATGGCAAGGTTTAAGCAGTGGATTAATGTAAATTATCTGCCTTCTGTCTGATATGTCAAAATTGATGAACATGATTGCTTATGAAGTTATCTGAGGTTGCATGCAGTTGTTCACATCTGAATTGGATTGTACATATTGATAATGAATAATTCATTGACATAAGCATCTTGAAATATCCACAGACTGTCTGGATTTTACATCGTAGGCTTTCATTGGCTTGAAGAGCACTGGGTTTGGAAATTTGTAGTACTCAGATATGTTGAATAGAATTCATGGATACACAAGAAAAATCTACTGCTGTGCTCAGATTTTGAGGTAGGTTAAATTTTCACTGTGAACTTATAAACTTTTATTATGTGACAGCAGATCAAGGTCCATGTTGTTTGCAGTTGGACCTGACTTAGAAGCGAATATGGGCTGTCAGTTAGCTTTTATGATTAGAATTCCATGTCTAAGATGCAAATGTTGAAGATAAGAATATCTTTGTGAAGCCTGTTAATGTAACGGTTTTAATTAAAGTTTTATGTCTATGCAGAGCATATTAAGATAACCCAATTTACCAATTATAACTACAGTGTAAACCTGTCTGGGTATGTTTAGTTGATGGAAGACAGCTGGAAATTGTACTTTAAATACTATTGCTCAAACCTTATGCAATTATCAGCAATGAATATTAGATTTGTCCTTTTGTTTGCTTGCTTGCTCTCTGAAATATTTGCCCAGTCTTCAACTACCCTATTTTAGGTTTTTATAATGAATGAAATACATAATGTCTTTATTTATTATGCTGAAATTATTTTGATGCTGATGTTAATTACTGTAGTGCATTTAATTAACCCTAACGTGAGCATGTAACTAGTGCTTCAGTAAAAGAAAAAGTAAGGTAGGCTGCAACTATTAAATTGCAATGGAAGATATTTTGTTGCATATACTGTGCTTACACATTTGTTTAGGACAGTTTTTCTCACGCTTACATAGTGATTAAACAGATTGTAAATATTTGGGGTTGGGGGGGGGGGAAAGTTTGGTGTTGTCTGGGGTTTGTCCCTGGGGTCAGAAAAATGGGAGAAGCAACTTTTCCTTCCAGATAAAAAAAAGTGAAAGTGAGAGAGTTGGAGTGAAAAGTAGGGATAAATGAAATGTAAATATAATTTTCATTCACAAATGTATATTTATTGATCTTAAATCTCATTAAATATGGCCTTTATTGTTGTCAGAAAGAAATATCTTTGAATTAAGTATCTACAGTAGATATTCTACCAATGTTTTGAAAGTAAGCACAATTTTTTTTTCTTAAAGTACGACAGTTTTTGAAAATATCTGTTCCTACTACTGGTGAAAAACTGATGTAATCAAAAAAATTATCTTCACCTATACCATGAAGAATTTGTAAAGGTTGTGTTTTCATGAGGGTTATGCAGAAATAGGAAAATGTATTTATTTATCTCTTTATTTATTCACGTGTCAGTTTGTCACTTATAGTTCCTTGTGTGCTTAATTCCCGATCTTGTTCACAGTGTTGATTTTAGTAAAGAAATAAAGTTGCCATATTTTGATTACTTTGGATTTTACCCCACATACAACTTCCCACAGGTCTGGCTATGTGTTCCCTCATGTATTTCAACACCTTAGCTTTTGGATTAAAATAATTAAGGCCAGTAGTAATCTACTGAAATTAATTTGTACTTGCCAGATCCCCTTGCCAACAAACCATGCTAGGCAGTGGATGATTCTTGTAATGCACTAAGCTGGTAATTGCTTCTTCAGCACAGCTTCAAATGAAAGACCAATTGTCAGTACATGTCTGTGTGCTACAATGATCCATCCAAGAATGTGCTGCATACCGAGGCCCTTGGGGATGTTCATTCATGCATTAAAGCTTAGATAAGGAATCAGTGAGAAACTGATAGTGAATAAGTCCATATGGCTAAAAGCTATATTTTTTTTTATTAGTATCTAAATCAGACTGAAAGCTATATTTTATTAGTCTCCAAATCAAAGGGCTAAGTGGAAATCTCTCACATATGTTAAAAAGGTGACTTAATCCAAAAAATTAATTCTAATATTATTTCGCCGACTAGTTTGAGCCCTGTTGTATGACCTAATTTTGAATATTTCCTGAGGTCAAGGCATTAAACTAATACACAAACTGAGTACAATACATGTTAGCTGATAAGCAATTGTATTAATGATGATTAGGGGACAAATCCATCTTTTGAGTAACAGCAATGGTCAAGCATTGTGTTAATTAGTTTGGGTAAATTGAGATTTGTGAATAAAGATGTGTGTAATTGAGGACAGTATTCAGAACCATTGTGTGCTTTATACAGTGTATATATATATACACACACACACAGAGTCAGTCCTTTTCTGGCGATCACCTTTACTTTACAGTCACCTGTTCACAATGGCCATTCTAATTTCCCTTTGGCAGATTTCGTATATAAATGTCTTGTATGTAATGGTCACCTGCCTTCCATGGTTAGTGTCCACGTGTTTCCAAACCAAACAATGGTTTCTCCTTGCCTGAAGTGGTCACTGGTGCGTATCTGCAGTGACTGCTCAATCTATGCAATCTAAATTATTGCCTCCTGAGGCAGGCATTGTATAGTAGGAATATTTTGTGAACCTATGTACAATCATTTCTTATCTCGCTTGTACTCACCATACTCCAGTTACGTTGACTGTAAGTCAAAGGTATCAATATGCTAAGTTCGAAAGCGAGGCAGTTTTTATCATTAGGGTAGAGGCTCAAAGCAATTCATTTGCTGGATGGTGGGAAAAGTAATCGTGTTATAGCAGCAGAAATGGAAGTCGCTTTTTGTGCCAGTGTGACAGGTATAATTTGATATCTTCATCTATTGGCCTGTGAATTAAAGCTATCTCTGAAGAAAAAAGTTCGTCTTTGAGAAGAGATATGCATTACATTACTTTTCATTAGGGTCAGGGGTCATTCAATATTTAAAACTTGTCTGTAAAGGCAGGCGAAGTTTCGATTTGTGGGTCACAAAGAATAGCCCTAATTGGCTTCATTCAATTTCGTATTTATCACAGGCTTCTCACATTAGCCGACTGTCTCTAGATCTCGCCGAGTTGAGCAACTGGCTAATCCATATATTATTTTTAAAGCATGAACAGCTGTTTCCAAGTGAAACTTACACAAGCTGGCTGACCAAAGAGTCAGCCCTCTGTTTTACAGTCATATGTAAGCTGTCAATCAGTTGTGGAATTATTGTTTTGTCATGGTGCACAAAACAAACTAAGATCAGTGATTATTTTAAGTTAGTAATGATTAAATTTATTGGGTGGATTAAAGTGAGCAGGATACAGTAATCTTGTGTTTAACACACATTTGGGAGAGTACAATATATATGCATATTTTATGATTTTGTTGAATAGTGCACATAAAGCAATCTTGATAAGGTGATATTCATAATAATAATAATAATAATAGTAATGGTTTTTGGTGCATGGTATTTGTTCAAAATCCAATTTTGACTGGTGAATCTGAGTATAAAAGGTCATCTGTGTAGTTCTGCCTTTTCCCATGGGTGGCCACTGTTGACAGATTTGACTATATGGTCCTGCCCCTCTTTAAGCTGCAGCCTCCACTTCAGACTGGCCAAATGTTGAAGTCCTGCTCTTCATTAACCTGCAACAACTTCCTCAGAACTGGCCAAAAGTTTTGGTCCCATCCCTCTTTAACCTGCAGCTGCCTCTTCAAACTGGCCAAATGTTTTGGATCCAATAAGATGGTTGTAATATTAATCAAACCTCTCTATACTAGTCATCTCTATTTAATCATTACTATTTTGGGTCCCAACAGCGTCTGGTTTAGGAAAGATTAACTGTATTAACTAAATAAACATATACAATTGGCACAATGTGTACCTATCAGAGTACCAAACTGCATCATGTGATGACTGACGAGTACAATCTGTAATCAGGCATACAAGTAAGATAAAAAAACACAATATTGACACAATATTAGTAGTAGATTTTGATGGAAAATAGCGCCACTGTTTTTTAAATATTAATTGTTCATTTAAACATGTTCTAGTCTTAAGATACACTTACTGACCCTTGAATAAAGTACTATCAAAGGAAGCAAGAGGTCTGAGTAACAAACTATAATAGTAATCAAGCCCCACTCATTCTCTTTAAAAAAATGTTGAGATGTACTTTACTGAAACACCACTTGCATATACTTAAATCATATGTTGAAGTAAATCTGCTTCTAATCTGATTAAAATCAGATCTATACAGATCTACGTGGAGATCTGACATACCAATAAAACTTCATGTTCGGGTGACCTTTGGAATTCCCAGTCTGCTTATATTTAGCAGCCTATAAGATAAAGTGTTTCAAATTTGTGTTAGGGAGAGTTGTCATTAGTAACGATATGTTCCAATTGATGTGTCACTTTCAGAAATTTGAAAGCAGTGATTTGATTGGTAAACTACAAGGTCAGCAGAGCATGACCTCTTATTTGTGTCCATCGTATTTTCACAAAGGGCACTGGAGATCTGATTTTAATCAGATTGATTTGCTTCATAGTTGCATTTGCGAACATTTTGGACTTGTCAAATTTCATTTGTAATCAAATGGCCAACATGTTTCATCTGCACACCCGGCTCTATAGCCAGCAAAAGGTATAAGCACAACATTTGAACTTGTGACGAAATTTAAAACTTGTGATCATATATTTCTCTATGAGAGGTTAGAATCACAAAAATATTAGGAATATCTAAACATACATAGTTTTGAAATTTTGCAGTACATTTGTCTCTGGTCTTCTGTACAAAACAAAGGTAAGATATATATATATATATATGTATTTGTACCAATTAGCTTCACATTTCCATCTAGATATGTATTTTGTACAAATTAGCTGTGACAGGCAATGGCATTGCCAGTGTTGATATTGTGTGCTCAAGTGTTTGAGAATCATGCCTGGAGATCATAAACCCACGAGTCTGTGATGGAGTTTCCACTATCAACCAATCAGAAACAAGTTTTTAAAAGTAACATCATTTGTGATTGGTGGAAATAAAATCTCTAGCTCAGATTCAAACTCAAGACTTTTATGATTTTCAGGCCAGATCATGCACTGATGGTAGATCATAGAATTGTTCTCTGGTGAGAAATATTCTCACACTTTAGGGCCTTACAAGGAATATTCTCACTCGCAAACTCAGACTTGATCCATAATGCTGACATCAGATTGGTAAGGGATATGGCATTGTCCAGTGGGATGTTGGCATTTTCAGTAGAGTGTGAATTTCAGTGGGAGTATTTTCTGTGAACTTGGGGCTGGAGGTTAATATATAAAATCAGTCAGTTATAAGGAAAATAACTAAAAAAAATTATTCCCAAATCAAAAAATTTATCATTTGGCTGCAGGGCTGGTAATCAGCCTCCAAACCAGCTGCAGTAATGACCTCAGTCGCTAGGCAGAGCAGTGGGTCACTAAAGCAACACTGGTAGTTAAAGAGTTAACTCATTAACCCCGGGAGATTCTTTTCGTTTTTGCCTGAAATGGGGGTAGGAAACGCATTTTTGGGATTACTTCTGAATGCAGCAAAAGAAAGTTTTTCATTTAGCTGGATGCTTAGGTGTATCAGAAACATTGTTTTTGATTGGCTATTATGCCCGCGCATGTGCAGAAAGGTAAAAGTCAGATTTCTTTTTTTTTTTTTTTTTTTTTGTATTGTATCTCCGATTTGTGTGTCCTGGCCCCTTTTTACTCCAAATCTCAAACTTATCCTACTTTTCGCAAAGGTTCATCTGTCTGTGTGCAGTTCGGATTGGTCTGTTTTAGATCTAAGGCCAAGAAGTCTAAAATCCGGACACAAACTCCGGTTCCGGAACTGGCAATTTTCTACCTAAAAAAAATCAGGTCTCAAAAAATTTATTTTTTTCGCTGTGTTTTTTAATGCGAGTAGAAAGTCTACATGTATCATTGTAGAGCTACATCTGTCTACTTTCCTGAAATACCATCCACTTTAGTGTATCCTAAATGATGTTCACGTTACAGAGCTCAGAAGTAGGGTACAACCTCATGATGCGTAAACATGGCGCTAGGGGTTAAAGAGTTAATTGGGCAATGCTCCCAACTCTGTAATGTATGAGAATAGTGAAACATTGCATTTCACATAGACCTTCTTATCTGATTTTTGTATACTCCATGATTAAAATGTTTGGTCTTTCAAAGTATTGTCTTGCAGAGTTTTATTGAATTTAAAATATCATAAAAAATGCAGACAAATATCATAAAAAATGTTGAATTGTATAAATGTGTATTGGACAAAGTCGTTGTACATAATGATTTGCATTTGCCATGATCAATCTCAATCTCTACTGAATATTTCATTATCAAATACATTCAAATTTAATTTTTTAATAACATATTGCACATTTTGTGTGCAGTAACATCGCTGTAGAAGCCATTATGCAGAGTGTGATATTAATGCTTTCAAATTAATATCCATGGTTACTGTAAAGTCAAAAGCAACTTTGACTTATGACAAGTTTTTTTTTACCGTTAGAAAATTAAACAGGCCACGTGTCTGCTAATATTGCTCTTGGAGCAAAATATATGCCGTATTTTAGTTGGTAATATAGAATACCCATTCAAAAATGAATTCAGTTTAACTGTATCTGTGATACTTGTAAATTGATTCCAGCCCTTCCCAGGGAGATACTTAAGGGTGTCAAATTCATGTCTGAATGCACTGGTTCATGGAAAGAAGAAAGAAAATGTTGCACTTCTACTGCAGTAGGCATACTACAGATTTCGATTGCATTGTCTGATTGACCCAGACATCACTTGTTATGAATTGTGACCAATGATGTTCTGTGTGCAAGTAACTAATAGTCAAATAGCATGTACTATAAACATCCTTGGCAGTGATATTATAAATGGGTTATGGGAAGATTGCACTGGCTACTGGCACATGCTGTATGACTGCTAATGGCCAGCTAGCAGGAAAGAATATCGTTGGGAATAATTCATAACAATAAGTGTCAAGTGGTTCAATCGGACAAAGCAATCAAAATCCTTCGTAGAATTATTTGGAGTAGTGCAGTCCTCATTTTGTTTTTGGAAGTAATATTCAAAGACTGAAATATTTATTTAGATTTTACAAATATTTGAAGTAGCCAAATTATGAATGTGAGTCGGATGTCAGTGTAGTGTGAGTTAAACATGTTTTAGTCTCTTGCATCCATATATGGCAAGATATAATTGTCACATTTATTTTGATGACAGTGGCATCACCAGTGTTCAAATTCTGTATTGAAGTATTTTGTATGTTACAAGTCAGACACAGTGGGGGTACATCATTAGCAGGAAGTTGCGGTACCACAGTTGTTAGAGGGTCGGATTTGTAATCAAAGGGTAATGGGTTCGATGCCTGTTCAGGCCAGCCTGGATCTCCTGCCTTGGTATGTTGTTGGGAAAGGCAGCTAGCTCCCATTTCTTTGACATGAAATAGCCAATAATGTGTTAAATGTGCCGTTAACCAACCAACCAATCAGCATCATGTGCAGGTAACACCCCACATTGCACAGAAACCCTTGTCTTCTCCAGTTGTATCGATTGTAGCAATTGAAGTATACAAGGCTATATACTAACCAGGCGAGCTGGTCCAGATATTTTGGTCATACAGTATGTATGCCTGACTGTGAACTAGAAGTATACCAAGTTCGGTGAATTTCTACGCAACGGTTTAGGAGGAGTAAGAATTTTGGACCGAGGGTATCACAGTATCCCCCACTCGACTTCTGTAAGGTGCAAGAAAGATTTTGAATCTGTTAGCTTGCCGTTATTTCCAAGAGAAAGAAACATTAACTATGCTCATATCAGTGCCTTTATTTCTTCTGTTTGTGCTCAAGCATGGGAAATAAATTTCTAGGTTATGAATATTTTTAAATTAGTTGCTTACCAGAAAATATGTCATCATCATCAAACATTTCAAGCGTCTTCTCCGTCTATATTGTAGGTCACTTATAAGCTCACGGCTACGTAGCTCCCAATCCCATGAATCTCTGCTGACCGACACAGCAGCCATGCACTCTGTGGATTTAACTGCGACTGACATCGATGTCAAGCCCCTCCACAACAGCATTTTGGGACAAGACCACTGCTTCCAAGTGTCAACCAGTCACGGCAACAAATACATATCCTGCAGGTCATCTGAAGAGAGGGAAAAATGGATTGAAAGGTAAACAAAGTAGTTATTTTGCAATTAAAACAATTTTTTTTTACTTAATTTACAGCAATTTTCTGAAAATACAAAATACAAAATCGGTACAAATTTCAGTGAGGTATGTTTTCCTTACAAAAAAAGGTGTCTGTAGTCTCTAAGGGCACTGTTCCATGGAAGTATTACAGACAGAAATAGTAATTAACAATACAGCACTCCCTCATTATAATGCAGTAATTGAAGTCCATAACTTCCGATTGCATTATGTTCTGAACCACAGGTAAGGCAAGAATCATGTAAATTAGTTACATTTTTTCACTTTATTTGTTCAAATAATAAAGTGTTAAAAAGGAGATAAAGATATAAAACATGTACTAAGCTTCATGCCGTTTTCTTTCAGCCCATATTATCATACTTTTGATGGACCAGTTCAGATATAGTAATTTAATTTTTTGTCATGGGGTCTATACTATGTTATATCTGGAATTCTGTTCTAGTGAAAGGACTTGTAACAAGGGAGAGCTGTATATTGATTTATAGCTTTACAAGTCTATCATGTACATATATCTGTGTGTGTGTGTGTATATATATATTAGAATCATGACATACATGCTTTGTAGGAAAATTTACCATTAGATACCACACCTTTATTTCAAGGGAATTTATTATGGATGTAACAAAATAAACAGGAAAATTATATAAATTATAATTAATCACATAATAGCAAGGGTTGCACTGAGTCGCAGATATAATGAATGAAAAGAGTGATTTGTATTTGCAGTTTACGGAAAACTGTCCATCCGCACCAAGAACACCACAGAAGAACAGACAATTCTCTGACAGTTTGGGTTGTTGAGGCAAAGAATCTAACACCCAAGAAAAGGTAATTAATAGAAGTAAGAATTTAAAGAGCAGTGGGAACTTGCCCGGAGATCATAACTTAAGAGATTGAGTTGAGCTTGAGATTTTGTGTCAGGAAATCAAAAATGACTTTACCTATGAGTGAATATGAAAACTCCATCTCAGAATCAAGCTTGGTGTTTTATGATCTCCAGGCCAGATCTTTCAGAATTGTTTTTTTTACCAAGCTGACATGAAACTATTACTGGTGAAAAATATGTTTTAATTGCAAAATTTGATATGTTTTTGTCTTACCTTGCTAAAATATCGATCTTCGCTGTTGAGTTTGATCCATTCAATACAGGCATATACAGTAGCATATTCTGGCATGCATCATCATCTTTTTGAATATTAAAGTCTGTTGGAATAGATATTTTTCCACAGGCATATATTTTTTCAGTATATGCCTATAATCTGCACTAAACCCGCTGATGCAAGGTTCATACAATCTTGAAAAATCATTGAATCTGAGGGATTGAAACATCCTTGATTTTATTGTTAATTAAACCTTGAATTTTACCGAGAACTCCATGAATTTATTTGGGAAAAAGCAACATATTAAAATTGCAGGACTTTTTTTAATCCAGAAAATTTTGTTATTTACATATTTTCCAAAAATAATAAATAAATAAAACGGAAATAAATGTTGTAAATCAAATGATACATGACACAGGTAGTTACCAGATGGAGTAGTGTCTCTTTGCTGTCGTGGTGTGCTAATTATTTGTGGTTTTTCTTCTTCATTTTGTATCTATTTGTGCAGTAATAAACAAAGTAACATATAGTGAAAATTTTATTTCTGTAAGAAAAATAAAACCTCTTTGAAAACTTTTGGAGTCCTTGAAAAAAAAAACTGTCTAGGACTGTACAAACCATGTAACATTGTAAACCCTAATTTGCCCACCCATAATGCACAGTTAGATCAGAAACTTTGCTGATGGCTTAAAATTGCAAGTAAAATTAACAGGTTATACCCTGATATACTAGTCCATTATGCAGTAGTAATATTGGGCACACACTATACATGATCATATCCCGTATCTGAAAATTGCCCTTGTATTTGCATCAAGTTAACTTTTTTTTAAAGAGACCAAAAGAATCGTCTTTTTTTAAAACCCTTTAGATGTAAACACAAGTAATTGTTTAGAATTATATAATAACCCTTAAGAACAATAGGTCAAAAAGTTGACAAGGTTTTGAATAGGAGTATGAGGAATATGTGATGCAGTCATGTGACTAGTCATTCAGATACACAACAGGTGGGCAGAATAAACTTGGAACTAATGTTGGCTACAGATACAATTAATTTGTTGAAATTAATAAATAAATATAGTGCTAAGTTAACTAATGGAAATATTGATTCAGGGTTCTCTGTTGAAAATATGACCACAATTTTTAATTAATTGTAAAGTTTCTGAGCTTAATTTTTTTTGCCTCTACTATCAACTGCACCTGTTTTGCCCACCAGCATTGGCACTGCTTGGGGGAGGCAGAATGACACCATTGGATTGCAAGCACAATCAGTTCTATTCAAGGACTGTAGAACTTAAAGTAAAGAGATCTTGTGCTTGGGTTATTTTCTTTCGCTATATTTACAGTACTCCAAAGTTTATTTATTCTCCAGATATGCAGGCTAATTATGTGTGACACAGTGCAGATTTGTAGGTGAAATGGGAAACCTCTACAGACATTTTTTTTTTTACCATAGCATATACTTCAATGTTCCACTAGATTACTGTACATACTTGTGTGCAAGTCGGATGCAACTGCAAACTGAATAGATACAGATCTGCCATTGCATAATGCGCCGGCAGATCTGGGTAAAATAATGCAGTTTGTTAGGACTAATAAGTAGAACAAATAACATAGACCCTGCAACAGCAGATCAGGGTCTGTTTTGCTTGCAATTGGACCCAACCTAAAGGCAAATGTAAATGGTAAATAATTTTTTTATGCAGATATCAATTTACAGTAATTCTCCTATAATTAGCCCATTTAATAAATTATTAAATAGGTTTTGTGTAGTCATAAAAGTGGATAAGGCTTTTTAACTTAAAATTTGTTGAAACTTTCCATCAGTGAGAGATGGGCGTTTTGTTTGGCAGTTGCTTGAATGTTTGGAGATTATGGTCATTGCAGTATTTCTTCTGTTATAAATCCATTACAAGATCATCAATGCAGAACCTGCATAAGCAGTTAATTTTATTCCATTAATATTGCTTGCTTTTTATTGGGCCATATTTGATTAGACCTTTAGATATAGTATACAGCTTATCTATGGAAATATATGGATGAAATGTAAATGAGAAACATGATAATCTTGGGAAGGGGATAAGAGATAGACAAGTCATTTGTCAGTCTCAGACACAGTGGGGTGTATTCATTGATAAGGGATGTGGGATATTCTCCACAAGGAAGGTATTTGTAATATGATATGATCTGGACTTGTTAATAGTTGATGTGACACAAACCATTCCCATCAGAATCATTGTATGAATACAATCCATCTGTTGGATGAGCCATTTAGAATGACCCAAAATAAAATGTTGCTATCATTGTCATATAAATGGGGTAGCAAGATTAAAAGAAACTTTAAGCCTTTTCACACTGGAACATGGTTCAGGGACACCCTAAGTTTAGGAGCCACAGTGGCTCTGGTTGTCATGTTCGATTTGTGACAAGAAGGGGTGTAGGTTTGAATTCTGTGCAGACTAGGATGGGTTGGCCAGTATGGCTTCTGTGGTGTGTCCCAGGTCAAGGGACTTTACTCCAGTTTCCTTAGCATGGTCTAAATTTTCATGGGTTCATGTACCATTGGACAACAGACAGCAACAACACAACCTAACTTTGGGTTGTCTTAAATTCAGATGCTCCTAAGATGGCCTTAGTCTAGCCTCCTCAGACCACTAATTCATTTTCTGTAGACATCAATGTTAACATTTGAGGGGAAAAAAGCTATTTTGTCCACTAAATGACACAGTAAACAGCACATTTATTTCTTGATTGACGTAGTACAAACGTTCTGAATTATCAAAATTGTGTGCTTTCACTGCATTTTCACAAGATATATGTCCTTGAAGTGGGATACCTATAAAAGCTACCTTAATCATCAGTTTCACACCGAGAAGACACAAAATAACTTTAGCCCGCTGGGAAAAAAGCAAACTTAAGTTCATGCGAAGACAGAATGTATGTAGAAGTTGAAGTCTCTGAAAACTAAAAAACACAAATGTCACGCTGATATTACAGCATATGGCCCAATCTGCAGGTATTAAGTACTGTCTCCAATGTTCCCCAGCTTCAAGACAGGTACCCTGCTCAGTTAATAATTAGTGGTATGATTCCTATACACACTGGTGAATTTGATATCCATAGGTTTCTACAAGGCCACGGTAATCATTTCATTTGGAACCAACTATACTTCTCTAGAGGAGGGCCTAAATACCTTGGTAACACTCACAAATATGGTGGACCTAAATACCATAGTAACACTCATATATATAAACAGACCCTGTGCACAGTTTATTTCAACTTTCCCTAACCAGCATCAAAAGTTTTTCAGGCTTGCAAGTTAAGGTAACCCTTGAAATAAACTATGCACATGCTTTGTGTTGTATTTATGTACCCTTGGCTGGACAGCATCCAAGAGGTGCCAATGCTGGTGGGCAAAACAACCCCAAGAACAGCCTAACTTTATGGTGACAGGAAAATGGGTCAGAGATCAGCTAAATGGCCACCTCTAGATTGCTTTTAATTTCTGGTGTAAAAAGTGGACAAGTTAACGTGCATGACACCAAGACAAGAAAACCCCAGTTAAGGGGTTACATTATTTGTCTTCTGTAAGACTCTGTGGAGCAGAAGACAAATGGAAGTCTGAGATTGCAACTTTCTTGTCTTGGTGCAAACTGCCTACATTGATTATAATGACCAACCTGCATAAGCATGGTGAAACATAGGTAGCACTTTTGCACATAAACAAGGGAGACAACCTGTCTAACCTGCATAAGCATGGTGAGACATTGGTATAATTTTCTAGCAGTGACATCAACATTAAAGTTTTTGGAGTATACATAATTGAACGAAAAATGGTAAAGACAATCAGCATCCATGGAACATTAATTTTTTGTCATCTGTTTTGCAAATAGATAAAGAGTCATATTTGTATATTTCATGGCAAGCATCAAAGACATGTTGAGCATTATGACATCATTAATGAGTATCTTAGCACATAATGACATCATCAAACCATCATGTGACAACTGACTTGAGACAACCAAAGATAAGTAAGGATGGAATGGTTTGATTCAGGAGGGTGCTGTATTTTACCAAACCTGCCAACCCTTTCAGAAATTGTGCTGGAGGTCATTAAGGTCTAAGTATACTTTATACCAACCTTTTATTTGAACATATTGTTGTCTTTGCTACATCAGATCACACTTCTGAACTTTTCAAATGCATGTTTTCGAAGTCAATAATTAGCGGTATATGATATTTCATTACATATTTAATACTGAAAATTGGTCTGATTCGTGGGAAAATATTGACTGACTGACTTGGAATGTTTTTAAAACAAGCATTTTTCACACGTACATGAATATTGCACAATCCTAGGAAGAAATATTGAACATACTCATCTGGATCAGACTGCTGTTATGTATATGTAAATTTATGTATATATGTTTTGTATGGGGTTTAATGGCAGAAGAAAATAATTGGCTTAAAGGAAATGAAACAAACTTTGTTAAGCAAATATAATAAAAATGAAGAAAATATAAAGTATTTAAAACTAGACAATTAACTTTACCATCAAGAACTTATTTCAAAACTATATATATGAAACATAGTCCCTTTGTAAGCTGGTTCCCTCTGCAGACTTGTAAAATATTTCGGTTCCATTAGGTCACAGACCTTTCATAATGTCAATCAACCTTACCGTAAGCTAATACCAACTGCAAACTGCATAGGCCCAGATCCGCTGGTGCATAAAGCGCTGGCAGATCTGGGTCTATGCAGTTTGCAAGGACTAATCAGCAGAACAAACAACATAGACCCTGATCTGCCAATGCATTATGCAATGGCAGATCAGGGTCTGTGTTGTTTGTATTTGGATCCGGCTTGTATGCAAGTATATATTATACTTAGCAGCTACTTTATCAAAGTATCTCAAACCAATGGGAGGGCTATCAAGTGAGGTCTGATGTCAGCAGTTACATAATGTGGGACAACAAGTGGGAGTGTTTCCCCGCTAAGAAGACTTTGAGGAGGAATAATTCAAAAACTAATTCTGTATTTGCTTAAATTTGATAGTTATCTAACTTTCACTTAAATAGACAAGACTTTAAAACTTGATAATTTTTTTGACATTGTAAAAAAATTTCTTACATAAATAAGATTTTAGCAAATTTCAGGAAAGATCTGTTCTAATACCAATTAAACCTATATATACCAGCTATCTCTGAAAAAAAATCGAAATGTTTGGTCTGGACAGTGTCCAGTTTATGGATGGTTTAATGTGGTTGAAGTTCTTTTGTCACAAGAGTCATCACTTGTAACCATTCCATCATGATGGTCTCTATCTAGTCTTGACTGAAATGGTACTGTACTAACATTGGAGTCCTTGATATTTTGTGGTATATTGAGAAAAACACACTTATTAGCTGGAGACAATAGACTGGTAACCTGACTCTGTTTCATTTCATTGGAAAAGAAGTTCCAAAGACGGGTTAATAAGAGAGGGACAATTAGTCTAGACTGCACTTTGAAACATTACCTGTGTTTCCTGTTTGGGTTATATGATAAGAGGGACACTCAGTATTTACAAATTCCAGAGGCAATAATTTCTTGAACTAAATTGTCCACATATTTTGTGCAGAAAATGCTTGATTCTGCATGTGTGCAAGCATGTACATGCAAATGTGCATAATATCATACAACTCTGCCTATGCTATTTGGGATAGAGACTTCTAACTTTGGAATATGAATGTGGTTTCATGTATGGGGGAGGGGGGGACTATGGAGCACATTCCAGAAAAATATAAACAGATACTGAAATCACTGTTTATCATGGGTTACAAATGTTCATTGATTTCATGGTTGCTACAAGCCACAAATGTTATGACCACAAACAACACTCGGTGAAAACAATTTAACCCTTTCCCTAATCCATGAATTTATGTATCGACTCATTTTTCGCAAAAGTATGAAATTTGATACCCACAAAAAATAAAAAGAATTCACGGTATTTGTAGTCCTTTTCAACCGTGTGATTAAACAACAATAATGGTGTTATACACAACAATTTTACCAGATCTTTTCCTTTTTGTTTTTGATTATGTTTTGGCCACTGTTTATAAATGTAAAAGATAAAATCATGTAGAGTTGTAAAATATTCATGCAGCTTTTGTGTTCATTGTTTCTTTGTGTCTTTTGTGTTTGCCTTTGATAGAGGACCACATAGGTCCTGAAAGTACTATGGCTAGTTTCCCCAGTAGTTATGTGCTGTATTTGCTAAAGTATACATAGAAATAAAGATAAAAAGGTGAACAGACCATCAATGAAATATATGACCCTAAAGTTCAAAATGGTCAGCTGTTGGTTCTATTTGATTTTTCATGAAGTTGAATGAAGATGAAAATATATTAAATTCTTGCATTGGCCATGGCCAGATAATCGTGTTATTTGTCATTATTTCGAAGTAGATAAAACACAACATGAACATAATGAACAGACATAAGTGCTGCACCTTGAGTGAACCCAGGGGACATTCTCCCACCTCAAACTGACATTGTCTCCCTAAATTGAACAAATCCGCATATCTTTAAGGGGGACAGAGGTACATAAAATGCCCCCCCCCCCGCCAAACAGTTCAGCCAAGGTGCAACACTGCCTAATGTTTTGAAAATCATCTAATCATCTAAGGAGTTGTTTTAAGGCATTTACAAAGATTTAATGCAAGCTTTCTTATTTGCAGATACTTCTGTGAGATTTTCCTGGACAAGACACTTTATGCCAAAACCTCTGTTAAGACTAAAGGGGAAATGCTGTTTTGGGGGGAACAGTTTGAATTCAAGTAAGTCACTTAAAGATGATTATGAAATAGACGAAGTGAAAATACACTTTTACTATATGAAGACTATATTGCAGTACTTGCTAATTGCCTACACCCTTCATCATGAAGCAAGAAAAGTATGTTAAAGTATCATTTGTATGACCTCTTTAGATTGCTGTTAAGTGTACCGTATATATACAATCAGATGCAATCCCCAAAATGAGTTTCCTTCCCTCATTTCAGGCAAAAATGAAAAGAATCTCAGGAGAAAATGAGTTAATATAACCTCTGTTTCTGACTTTTGCTTAATTTAAAGCATTGGATTAAAGAAAATGATTGCTATAAATTACTCAGGGGTTTTTCAATTTATTTTTTTGGCCATCATACTGGTTCAGCATTATTTGGTGCCCCTTCATGAATGTCATTGGGGGCATGAAGTGTTACATTGTCCATTCGTCCATCCATCCTTTTGAATGGAAGATTCCATGTAGTGATTTCCATCCTTCTGAATGGAAGATTCCATCTAGTAATTTCCATCCTTTTAATGGAAGATTCCATATACTGACTTCAGATATTATACATCAACAAGTTCTATATACTTTTTGGGAATGAAAACTCCACAAAGATGCTTTCGTACATCAAACCCATAATTGGAGAGCGGTACCCATGATATAGAACAAATTTGCAGAGATCGCAAATAGGATACACATACCTGACCAATGCATACCTTGTGAAGGGTGAACCTCAACCTTAGTATATAGCCTTGCCAGTGCCCGTTGACAGTAGAATATATTCTTTTTGAATGTATCAACTTCCACCATATGAGATGGAATTTTTTTTTTAAAAAATGTAAACTTCATTTGAACACTTTATAATGATGTACCACCCGAGAAAGTCTTGGAATTGTGTCAATGTGCCATTAATTAATATATGTATATATGTATGTATGTATGTATGTATGTATGTATGTATGTATGTATACACAAATACACACGCCATTCAGTTAAGTTTAATGTAAGGTCAGTTCTTAAGCACTGTGGTTGGGCATTATTGTTACAAGAACACATTTTTATACACCGGCCAAAAGCAGTGCATACAATGTTGTGACATTTGTACATGCATCCATCCATCAGTTACCTTTCTTATTTGTGCACAGTAACTTTTGTTTTACACCATCTACCATTACCAGACTTTGTGGATGGCGTGCAGTTGGGTTAAGGAAGAAGTCTAATGATTTGGGGTCAAAAGAAGAAATGTCAAGGTCATTATGACTGAAAGAAGAATAATGGTTTCTATTCAGTAACATTGTACATCACATAACTTGACCAAACTATCTGGATGGCTTGCACTTGGGGTAGGGAAAAGCATAATGATTTGGGGTTGAAAGGTCAAGGTTACTGTGATTAAAAGAAGAAAAGGATCTCTGTGTACTCTCTTTACTTATACATCACGCACCTGGAATAAACTAGGTGGATGGCTTGCACTTGGAGTAGGGAAGAAGCCTATTAAATTTGGAGTCGGAAGATAAAAGATCAAGGTGTCAAAAGTGAAATGTCTTGGTCACCTGTTGAGAAAAATGGTTCCTACACAAAACTTCAGTTCTCAACCATGTACCTTCACCAAGGTTTTTGTTGATGGCTTACATTTGGAGTAAGAAAGAAGCCTATTAATGGTTTCTTGCATAATAACTTTAGTTCCAGACCATGTACCTTGACCAAAGTTTGTGGAGGGCTTGTACTTGAGGTAAGAAAGAAGCCTTTTGATGTTGGGGTCAAAATTTCAAAGGTCAAGGTCATTGTGACTCTGAGAAAAATGGGTTTGCATAATAACTTTTGTTCTAGATTAAGTTCCTTGGCCATACTTTGTGGGAGGCTTGCATGTTGGGTAGAAAGAAACCATTAGATTTTGGCATCTCAAAACCAAAGGTCAAGGTCATGCTAAGCCAAATCAGATTTTTAATGGTTTCCACTCATCAGGTTTTGTTCAAGACTGCATACCATACCCTTCATTAAGAACTGCTATATAATGTACCATTCATGGTTAATGATTAGTTTATGGGGATTAAGAAGACGAGACTGTATATGGTTACATTTCTTAATTGTAAGAAAAAATTGGAATACAGTGGTCCCTCAGGATAACCTGGTTCATTGGAGCCATAGTAGTGTCCCATATTATCAGTGAGGCTTTAGACTTTTGAAGGTATTGGATCAGATGATGTGCATCCAATTTGTTTTTAATATAAAAGGACATTTAATCACAGTAATAAGTTGAAACACATTGGAAATTTAAGCTGAATGTGCATTGTGTTATTTGACTGTACATTTGCCTCATTATTATGTCATGAAATTAAACTACCTTTAGAAAATGAAAACACGCTTTTCTTCTCCTTTCAGCAATTTACCTTCAGTTGAAATCATCACTGTAAATTTGTACAGAGAAGCAGATAAAAAGAAGAAAAAGGATAGAAATACACTTCTTGGTAAGTATATTTCTTATTAGAGTAATTGTGGAGAAGCAGATTTACTACATGCAAGTTACTATAGAGATCATATTCTAGTATCAGCATTCACTGAATCATGAGGGTTTATTAGGAACCTAGGCCCTAAAGGGGGAGGGTCCAACACAGAGGAAGTCAGTGAACCTTGATACCAGAAACAGTTTTTATAACAGGACTACTGTGTTATTTACATTAATGAACCCATATCATATTTTTTCTGTATTACACTATAAAAATACCTCATGACATCACAAATGCTGTCAAGATGTCTGTTATGTCAAAGCTTAATGTCCAAGGCATCTTGGTAGATTGGAAAATCATTTCACTACACTATTTTGCAAGTTTATTGAACAAATCTCATGTTTTTAATCATGTGATAAATAGAATCTTGCATCTGTGCTCATTTCAAATGAAAATTTATGAAACTTTACAAATACTTTCAGTCTCTTCTTTACCAAAGCTTGCAAAAGATGTAAATTATTTGACTTGTTTTATAAATTTTATTTGTAGTGATCGCTTGTTGTAAGATCCTCTGTTTATGATTGGTCTTTTAACATGAACAAAAAGTAAAATTGTAGAAATGAAATGTGGGAAGAAAATTGCATTTTTCAAAAGTGCAAATATGCCAAACTTGTACCATTGTTTTAGATGTATTTTTTTTTCTCAGGATGACATACTCCAACAGATCAGCTTATGTTACACAGAAAATGTAAGATGATACACATTTACATGTCCATCATCTTACATTATACCATGTATACTCGCTTACAAGTCTGGTCCAACTGCAAACAACACAGACCCTGATCTGCTGTCACATAATGCTCTGGCAGGTCAGGGTCTATGTTGTTTGTTCTACTGATTACTCCTAACAAACTGCATAAACGCCGATCTGCTAGTGCATTACGAGATGGCAGATATGGGTCTGTGGAGTTTGCATTTGGACTCAACTTGTAAGCGAGTGTATACAGTAGATTAATCAGTGTTAATATGCCCAGGGGGTGGGGAGGGGAGAAGACATATTTAACACTATTACAGTGGCAACAGCATCAACATTGTCATAGCCATCCATGTGAAGACTTTGTTTTAAATATTCTGTGGTAAAAAAAATAAAAATGTAAGCCTTGTAAAATCAATCATTGCACAGTTCCTGGATGAGAGATATTGCTTCATAAAAAGTTTCTTCTCTCTATGTTAAATAGTAGCCAAGTCTTGTATGATAATGTTAAATAGTAGCTAAGTCTTGTATGGTAATGTTAAATAGTAGCTAAGTCTTGTATGGTAATGTTACATAGTAGCTAAGTCTTGTATGGTAATGTTACATAGTAGCTAAGTCTTTTATGGTAATGTTAAATAGTAGCTAAGTCTTGTATGGTAATGTTACATAGTAGCTAAGTCTTGTATGGTAATGTTACATAGTAGCTAAGTCTTGTATGGTAATGTTACATAGTAGAAAGTCTTGTATGGTAATGTTACATAGTAGCTAAGTCTTTTATGGTAATGTTAAATAGTAGCTAAGTCTTCTTTGGTAATGTTACATAGTAGTTAAGTCTTGTATGGTAATGTTACATAGTTGCTAAGTCTTTTATGGTAATGTTACATAGTAGCCAAGTCTTGTATGGTAATGTTACATAGTAGCTAAGTCTTATATGGTAATGTTACATAGTAGCTAAGTCTTGTATGGTAATGTTACATAGTAGCTAAGTCTTTTATGGTAATGTTACATAGTAGCTAAGTCTTGTATGGTAATGTTACATAGTAGCTAAGTCTTGTATGGTAATGTTACATAGTAGCCAAGTCTTGTATGGTAATGTTAAATAGTAGCCAAGTCTTTTATGGTAATGTTACATAGTAGCTAAGTCTTTTATGGTAATGTTACATAGTAGCTAAGTCTTTTATGGTAATGTTACATAGCAGCTAAGTCTTTTATTAGTAGCAAAGTCTTGTATGGTAATGTTAAATAGTAGCCAAGTCTTGTATGGTAATGTTACATAGTAGCTAAGTCTTGTATGGTAATGTTAAATAGTAGCTAAGTCTTGTATGGTAATGTTAAACAATAGCTAAGTCTTGTATGGTAATTATTTTCAGGTTATATCAAGATTCTTGCTGCTGATGTTACAAATAGACAATTTGTGGAAAGATGGTTAGTATTATGCATGTAATTGTACTTTTAACATGACAGATTTGTAATGTTTTGAAAAATAATTACTTATTTCATATGGACATCTTTAAGAATAATAATGATAATAATAATAAAGTCTTTATTTTCATAGGGTAACCCAATTAGTTTACAAAAACTAATCTTCCTTGGTGCCCTCTATTATCAACAAGTATTTACAGGTAAAGTTTACGGGTGTGCTATTTACAGGTAAAGTTCACAGGTGCTAAGTACCCTTTTTGTGATCTGGGGCAATTGTAGCTTCCTTCCATTTGTGAGGGAACTGACCAGTTTTAATACTAAGATTTGATAAGCTATGAAATGCTTTCTGCTATTACAGAACAGGCTGATTTTAGGAAGTTGCTATTAATGGGATAGATTGTTCAGTTCTAATGTGTAATCCATATTGGAGGCTGATTTTAGGAGGTTGCTATTAATGGGATAGATTGTTCAGTTCTAATGTGTAATCCATATTGGAGGCTGATTTATGAATATACCATATATACTCACTTATAAGTTGAATCCCGCTGCAAACAACATAGACCCTAATCTGCCATCACATAATGCACCGGTAGATCAGGGTCTGTGTTGTTTGTTCTACTTCCATTACCTTACAAACTGCATAGACCCAGATCTGCAGTAGTCCCTTACTGTAATTATATTCATAGTATAAAATTCAGTGGTGATCAGAATTTTAGTTGCATCATTTATATGTTTAATGTATAGTATAGTAATGTAAACAAACCACTTTGTGCTATCCTTTAACAAAATGAAAATCATTCAAATATGAAAATGAGCTTGGTATGGTCTTTTATCTTTCTTTGTGTAATATTGATATAGGATAACATTATGGAAAAAGAATTAAGTTCATATTAGTATCATATTTTAAAAAAAAGAAATTAGCTCAAAGGAGACATGTTTTTAATATTTCCTATCTGTTCAATAGGTACACTACCAGCTCGGGTACAGTAGGAAAAGGAGGAAAGGAAAGTAAAACAGATCTTCCTATTGTCAGATTGAAAGCTCGATATCAGACAACACAGATACTACCCATGGAGCTGTATCAAGATTTTATACAGGTTAGTTGTCAGTCTATTTTCTTCAGTTTTTAAATACAGGAGAGCCTATTATTGAACTGAACATTTAGGGAAGAAATTCTCCCCCCTGTGAAAAATAAACTGCAATTTTCTAAATACTGGTGGGATTTACTGAAGAAAAAAAACAATAGATCTTGCAAATATGGTGCTCCATTTTCACTAATGTGTGATTTTCATGCATTTAGTACCTTACTGTAATAAGCCTTGCCAAAATGAATTCCTAGACAGAATAAACTCTCCTTTTCAACTCCTAAAGACTCGTAAATAGAAACACTGGAAGTAATTAAAATTTACCATCTTTAAATTTTTGAGAATTCTGAAATATCAGCACATTTTGTACATGTAATTTTGATGAAACTTGTTCAGAAGTAAAACTTCACAGTGTAACTGTGATTGTTATCAAGGTAATAAAGTTGTCTCGCTTAATTACTGAACATGATGTGATTTATGGTAGATTATCACAGGACAAGAAACTCCATCATATAAAAAAAATTTGACATAGATCATTTCAGCAATTGATTACAATAATCTGCATCTAAATTTTATTATTCCATTTTTTGTGTGTGTGTGTCCAGTCATTGTTACATGTATATTAGCAGAAATAAGGTAACATTCATTTCATCGTAATCTGTTCATTCAGTAGGCCCAGTAACTAGATCACTTTCTCAGTAATGTAGCAGTTTCCGTACTTTCCTTTGCCTGTTACTTTACAGCTTCTCCGTCATTTTCAGCCTCATTTTGTAGTTGGTTTAGTGTTCAGACTAAATGTCGGTTCTCTCTTAGAATTTGAAATAATTTCATGAAGCTTTGATTTTAATGGAGGAAAAATATTTTTTCAGTACCTGAGCAACAATTACTGTGTTCTCTGTGAGATACTGGAACCCTTGCTAAGCATCAAGGACAAAGAGGAGCTTGCCAGAACCATGATCAGGATCATGCAGAATCTTGATAAAGCTGAGGATTTCTTGGCAGAAGTTGTGATGGCAGAAGTCTTACATTTAGGTAATCTTGAGATTCTGGTGGCAATATTTAAAATTTTTGTCTAGATTGCGACTTATGAGACACAGATATCACTTTCCAGTAGTAGTGGTTTAGTTTTCCATCAACGTTTTATTACAAAGTTTCTTTATTGTTGCCTTGTGCTATGGAAGACCCACATTTCACGGAACATAGATTCTACTTCCAGTGATAAGACACACTATTTGTCAAAGCGGTAAATTCTAATATCATAATCTTTGAAGAAATATTGAGACAATCCAGTGTTTGTTCAACAGTCACTAAGAAAAACTCAACAGTTCTTTGGCCATTTACAATTTTTGTCAAGCCAGCCTTTATGGAATCTTGACATAGCGATCATTCAAACCTAAAATATTGGTAAATTTAAAGTTTTTTACATTAACTTCAGTGTTTGAGCTTTTCCTTTTTACCTAAATAAAAGGCATGCTCAGCAGAAAGGAGAGTCTCTTGTTTCATTATGAATTTATTCTGAACATTATATTAACAATGTACATCTTTTACTAAAAATTTAATATATTAATTATTGCTTCTTTCTGCCAGATAACCAACACTTAACATTCCGTGGCAATAGTATTGCAACAAAAGCAATGGAAGCCTATATGAAACTTGTTGGAGAAAAGGTATGTACATTGACACATGTATTTCTAATGATTTTAATTCATTGTTGGCGAGGCCCCGGGTGGCCGAGTGGTATAAGGCGCTCGCCTTTACAGATCACTGACATCCCACCTCTGTCACGTGGGCTCGAGTCTCAGGCTCGGCCAACGTGGGTATGTGAGAAAGCTTTTAGTAGCTTCATGTGGGTCAGTGGTTCTTCCCGGGGTTTTCTCGGGTTCTTCCTCCACCAAATATACTGGCTGCCATGTATAGTCTATCATGTGCTGAAAAATGACGTTAAACCTATAACAACAACATCATTGTAGGCATTATTTTTGTCCATCAGTTATGTCAACAAAGTTTTGTGAAAGTTTTCAGGGTGCATTTATCATACTCAATAAACTATGCAATATTTGATGGATGTTTGATAAATCTTTCTTTTCTTTTTTCTTCAAGTTCCAGCTTTGAATTGAGTGTAAGCTATTATCAGTGTCACTTTGTATGCATTTGAATATTGTGGCCCGAGTAAGTTGCCTTGGACAAAGGGAGGTAACTTCAATAAGGCACATACATAGCTCTTTGATCTTGGAGTAGAAGATGTATATCTGTATGTATCAAAGATCCTAAAATAGTTGTATTTTGACATGACAGACAGATGAGCTCAAATGACTGTTTGCTAACTTGACATGTTGGTCATTAAACATAAAGTGCCTATAATTATCCCATGCAGTTGTTTGGTTATTGTATTTTTCCAAGTGTTTAAGCATTCTATAACTGTGAGAAAGCTTATCTCCTGCACTTGTCAAAACCCTATAATAGAATGATTGCCTCAGGGCAGAGACCTATATGTAAACCATAATATAGGTCCCTGACCAGGGTTACTACCAAAGAGATTGCATCAGTCCCTCATACCATGTACTTTTTGACTATATTGTGTTGCAGAATGTCATGTGTTGGCATACATCTGATCTTTAGAACAAAATATGTGTAATACATTGGCCCTAATTAAATGGAAAAAAGATACTAGCAACAACAACTAACTTTTATCATCATCCTCCATGACTTGTTGGATGGATGGCATATCAGTGCAGTTAGGGCTATACATTGCCAAGTAAATTTAGGTATCCCAAAAAGAAGTACAAAAAGATGTAGCCAAAAATTGGTACAATCCTTAAAATACAAAGTCCAGTTTTTGTTATATAAAGTGCACTGTTTAAAAAAGTCAAAGACCTTCTCATTTAGGACACCGTGGGAAATGTCTCAGAGCAAAAAGGTTGACTCCTTTAGTTGCCTCTTACAACATGGTGTGAGAACACATCCAACCTATTTTACATCCACAAGCCTGTAGAGGAACACATCCGACCTATTTTACATCCACAAGCCTGTAGGGGAACACATCCGACCTATTTTACATCCCCAAGCCTGTAGGGGAACACATCCGACCTATTTTACATCCCCAAGCCTGTAGGGGAACACATCCGACCTATTTTACATCCCTAAGCCTGTAGGTGACTTGGTGGATAGAAGAACAATGGGCTGTATAGTATGTATAGCAGCTGAATATGCACTTTGAAAGAAAGAAAGAAGCATTCGAAACATTCTTGCTTTTATCCCAACAGAAACAGAGATGCTGCCAAAATTTTTATGAATTTGAACACTTGGAAAATGGTGATGCATAATAATTCCCGCAAATTAGTTCAAAGTCGTGCAGTAATCGATTTTTATTTAACTGTTAACCCTAAAAGTACTTATCGCAACATAAATCACACCACCGGTAGAGGTTTTGTACTGCTTGTCACGACATGTTTATAAATCTGGGCACTTTGGCTTGACATGAATGGTTGTTGAACTAAATTTGATTGGCACATTAAGCCCTGGAACAAGCATTCTGTCGAGTTTTAATATTGCATTCATCAAGGAAGTTTTATAAATGCATGTTTGAAAATATGTGCTACAGAGAAAACCCCAAATGGCTGACTCCCAGCATGGTTCATCTTAAGATGATTTCATTTGGCAAATACTGGCTGATGATAGTGATGATAAGAATGATTTTTAAAGTTCTGAAGTATATCAGATTATTGGAGCTGGGAAAGTGTTACTGGAAATAACCAGTGAGTGATTTTGAGCCTGAAAATGATGTTGACTATGAATCTGATGTACATTCATGATGGACAAAAACAGGACATACCAATCAACTCCATATTCAGCAGTATTTCGAAATTAAATATAGAAAAGGCGGAATACCAAGCCTGATGAAATAACCGGCAATTTAAAGGTAGAGTGCAATTTTCATTTCTTTTCTCAAACAATTCAGCATTGAGGGATCTTGTGCTACAAAACTATATAGCACTTTAAGGTAAGGGTTAAGATAAATTGAATAAATAAGAATCTAAAAACAAATTTAAAAGGAAGGATATTTATTTTATCAAAATACCTCTGAACAAGCAGACTATGGCATTGATGGACTTTAAACCCCTAATATGAGATAATGGAACAGATAAGACATCTGGCATATTAGTCAGCAAGCACTGATTCAAGAAAGTGAAACTTTGGCGGAGTTCATGTTAGTGAAAAGTCTTATTTTTGGAGCAGAGATATCCAGGAGACAATACGTATGAGCTGTGGAAAAATGTACATAACAACCATAAAGAACGGTTTCTCAATTTGTTCAAGCTGGCTAAGCTAGCTATGCATATGTCCCTTCAGACAACAGACTGTGAAAGGGGGTTCTCAGCACAGAACAATATTCATACACAGATAAGGAACATGTTGAACTTGGAAACAATCAACAGATTAATGCTGATACAAGTAGAGGGGATGTCTTTTGAGGATTTTTATTTCATTAGAGCTATAACAGAGTGCATGCAGCATGAAGAAAGAGAGACGGATATTAAGTGGTAGGTAAATATTGAACTATGGCCATTCACCCCCCCCCCCTTTTTTTTTTCCCCTTCTACAGAAATATTGTTATTATATTGAATTATGTTGCTAATACATTTCTCTTAAATTTAGTATCTGCATGACACACTGGGTGACTTTGTGAAGACAGTGATAGAGTCAGATGATGACTGTGAGGTGGATCCAACCAAGATTGTCAATGCCAACCTTCTTTCTACACACCAGAAAAACCTTCAGATGTACTGTGAAATGGCTTGGACAAAAATCATCACCTCCTCTTCATTTTTCCCCAGGTAACATTACACTACATTAAAGAAGGGTTGACTTCCCCATGTACACAATTGATGATGTATAAATTTATCAGTTATCCAGACAACTAAAAAGTGAAGGCCATGTATGGTTCTTAGATTCCGCTGTGTTGGAAGAAAACCAGCACATACAATGTTTTTTGTTGACCTAAAACAAAAACAAACAAAAAATCTTGCTGCCCGTCTTCCACAACCCACAAGGAACCAAGGAACATAATTTGTTTGTATTCATCATTATAATTTGTATTGGCTGAATTTCTGCACCATACATTTGTGTCTTTGCCATAAAGTCTGTCAAATGAGTGCTTGCATCAAGCCAAAATACTGATGGATACCAGAGTTTAGTGTCTGAGCTACAAAGACCGGTTTATAAGAAAATTTCTCAAAATATGGCAATCATAATAGCCTTTGCAGTTCACCTTGGGAGAAAATGTTTATCTTTGAGGAAGGAAAAGAGAAGGGGAAAAAACCTACCTTAATTACCAACTGTTTGTGGACAGATGTCTTAGAACCGAATTATATTTTTTACATGATCTAATAATCCACCTCATACAGATGGGCATGCATGTAGGTAGATGGGTATAGCCACCTCATGAGATGGGCATGTATGTAACAGTAAGTAGATGGGTATAGCCACCTCCTACAGATGGGGATGCATGTAACAGTAGGTAGATGGGTATAGTCACCTCACACAGATGGGCATGCATGTAACAGTAGGTAGATGGGTATAGCCACCTCACACAGATGGGCATGCATGTAACAGTAGATAGATGGGTATAGCCACCTCACACAGATGGGCATGTACGTAACAGTAGGTAGATGGGTATAGCCACCTCACACAGATGGGCATGCATGTAACAGTAGGTAGATGGGTATAGCCACCTCACACAGATGGGCATGTACGTAACAGTAGGTAGATGGGTATAGCCACCTCACACAGATGGGCATGCATGTAACAGTAGGTAGATGGGTATAGCCACCTCATACAGATGGGCATGCATGTAACAGTAGGTAGATGGGTATAGCCGCCTCATAGAGATGGGCATGCATGTAACAGTAGGTAGATGGGTATAGCCACCTCACACAGATGGGCATGCATGTAACAGTAGGTAGATGGGTATAGCCACCTCACACAGATGGGCATGCATGTAACAGTAGGTAGATGGGTATAGCCACCTCACACAGATGGGCATGCATGTAACGGTAGGTAGATGGGTATAGCCACCTCATACAGATGGGCATGCATGTAACGGTAGGTAGATGGGTATAGCCACCTGATACAGATGGGCATGCATGTAACAGTAGGTAGATGGGTATAGCCACCTCACACAGATGGGCATGCATGTAACAGTAGATAGATGGGTATAGCCACCTCACACAGATGGGCATGTACGTAACAGTAGGTAGATGGGTATAGCCATCTCACACAGATAGGCATGCATGTAACAGTAGGTAGATGGGTATAGCCACCTCACACAGATGGGCATGTACGTAACAGTAGGTAGATGGGTATAGCCACCTCACACAGATGGGCATGCATGTAACAGTAGGTAGATGGGTATAGCCACCTCATACAGATGGGCATGCATGTAACATTAGGTAGATGGGTATAGCCACCTCATAGAGATGGGCATGCATGTAACAGTAGGTAGATGGGTATAGCCACCTCACACAGATGGGCATGCATGTAACAGTAGGTAGATGGGTATAGCCACCTCACACAGATGGGCATGCATGTAACAGTAGGTAGATGGGTATAGCCACCTCACACAGATGGGCATGCATGTAACGGTAGGTAGATGGGTATAGCCACCTCACACAGATGGGCATGCATGTAACGGTAGGTAGATGGGTATAGCCACCTCATACAGATGGGCATGCATGTAACGGTAGGTAGATGGGTATAGCCACCTCATACAGATGGGCATGCATGTAACAGTAGGTAGATGGGTATAGCCGCCTCATAGAGATGGGCATGCATGTAACATTAGGTAGATGGGTATAGCCACCTCACACAGATGGGCATGCATGTAACAGTAGGTAGATGGGTATAGCCGCCTTACACAGATGGGCATGTATGTAACAGTAGGTAGATGGGTATAGCCACCTCACACAGATGGGCATGCATGTAACAGTAGGTAGATGGGTATAGCCACCTCCTACTGATGGGCATGCATTTAACAGTAGGTAGATGGGTATAGCCACCTCATAGAGATGGGCATGCATGTAACAGTAGGTAGATGGGTATAGCCACCTCCTACAGATGGGCATGCATGTAACAGTAGGTAGATGGGTATAGCCACCTCATAGAGATGGGCATGCATGTAACAGTAGGTAGATGGGTATAGCCACCTCCTACAGATGGGGATGCATGTAACAGTAGGTAGATGGGTATAGCCACCTCATACAAATGGGCATGCATGGAACAATAGGTAGATGGGTATAGCTATCTCATACAGATGGGCATGCATGGAACAGTAGGTAGATGGGTATAGCCACCTCACACTGATGGCATGCATGTAGGTAGATGGGTATAGCCACCTCACACAGATGGGCATGTATGTAACAATAGGTAGATGGGTATAGCTATCTCATACAGATGGGCATGTATGGAACAGTATGTAACAGTAGGTAGATGGGTATAGCTACCTCACACAGATGGGCATGCATGTAACAGTAGGTAGATGGGTATAGCCACCTCATACAGATGGGCATGTATGGAACAGTAGGTAGATGGGTATAGCCACCTCATACAGATGGGCATGCATGTAACAATAGGTAGATGGGTATAGCTGCCTCATATAGATGGGCATGTATGGAACAGTAGGTAGATGGGTATAGCCACCTCACACAGATGGGCATGTATGGAACAGTAGGTAGATGGGTATAGCCACCTCACACAGATGGGCATGTATGTAACAGTAGGTAGATGGGTATAGCCATCTCATACAGATGGGCATGCATGTAACAGTAGGTAGATGGGTATAGCCACCTCACACAGATGGGCATGCATGTAACAGTAGGTAGATGGGTATAGCCACCTCACACAGATGGGCATGTATGGAACAATAGGTAGATGGGTATAGCTATCTCATACAGATAGGCATGCATGGAACAGTAGGTTGATGGGTATAGCCACCTTATACAGATAGGCATGCATGTAACAGTAGGTCGATGGGTGTATGTCTTACTTAGAGTGCAGTTAAAGTATGATTGGTTGTTTTAGAAGCATATTTAAAAAAAAAACACACTTTATACTGTCACATGGTTTATCATGAATTAGATCTTTGAAAATTGCACGTTTTGGAAAGTCCTTAAAAAATCTGAATTTTAGACTTCAAGAGTTGTATGAAGCAAATTTCAGTTGAAAAAGTTTTTAAATACATGTGGATGGCATGACATTGATGTCACTTTTCTTGCAGTTACAGCTTTGTAATCAACATTGTTGAGATTCTGTATTCAAGTTTTTGAAAGTCATGTAACTTATACATAAGAAGCTGCATTCAACTAAAGTTTTTGTGTATTATGATATTTTGAAAATGTTTACCTAATGTGCATGAATTCTGTCTCGACAGCATGATCAGAAATCTAGATGATTATAAAAATATTCACAGGTGAGAGACAAAATTCTGATTTTGTCGCAACAGCATGATCAGAAAGCCACATCATTATAACAATATACACAGGTGAGACACATTATTCTGATTTTGAGGAAACGGCAAGATCAGTAAGATTTTGTCACAACAGCATGATCAGAAAGCTACATGATCATAACAATGTTCACAGGTGAGACATGGCATTCTGATTTTGTCACAACAGCATGATCAGAAAGCTACACGATCATACCAATATAAACAGGTGAGACAAAGCATTCTGATTTTGTCACAACAGCATGATCAGAAAGGTACATGATTATACCAATATACACAGGTGAGACAAAGCATTCTGATTTTGTCACAACAGCATGAACAGAAAGCTACACGATCATACCAATATACACTGGTGATACAAAGCATTCTGATTTTGTCACAACAGCATGATCAGAAAGGTACATGATTATACCAATATACACAGGTGAGACGAAGCATTCTGATTTTGTCACAACAGCATGATCAGAAAGCTACACAATCATACCAATATACACAGGTGAGACAAAGCATTCTGATTTTGTCACAACAGCATGATCAGAAAGGTACACGATCATACCAATATAAACAGGTGAGACAAAGCATTCTGATTTTGTCACAACAGCATGATCAGAAAGGTACACGATCATACCAATATACACAGGTGAGACAAAGCATTCTGATTTTGTCACAACAGCATGATCAGAAAGGTACATGATTATACCAATATACACAGGTGAGACAAAGCATTCTGATTTTGTCACAACAGCATGATCAGAAAGCTACACAATCATACCAATATACACAGGTGAGACAAAGCATTCTGATTTTGTCACAACAGCATGATCAGAAAGGTACACGATCATACCAATATAAACGGGTGAGACAAAGCATTCGGATTTTGTCACAACAGCATGATCAGAAAGCTACACGATCATACCAATATAAACAGGTGAGACAAAGCATTCTGATTTTGTCACAAAAGCATGATCAGAAAGGTACATGATTATACCAATATACACAGGTGAGACAAAGCATTCTGATTTTGTCGCAACAGCATGATCAAAAAGCTACACGATCATACCAATATACACAGGTGAGACAAAGCATTCTGATTTTGTCACAACAGCATGATCAGAAAGGTACACGATCATACCAATATAAACAGGTGAGACAAAGCATTCGGATTTTGTCACAACAGCATGATCAGAAAGCTACACGATCATACCAATATAAACAGGTGAGACATGGCATTCTGATTTTGTCACAACAGCATGATCAGAAAGGTACATGATTATACCAATATACACAGTTGAGACATGGCATTCGGATTTTGTTGCATCAGCATGATCAGAAAGCCACTTGATCATAACAGTATTTACAGGTGGGACATGACTTTCTGTAGAACCTTTGTTTTAAACTTGTAATTGACAGTGTCAGTAAATATGATAATGTCTTGAACATTTTTAATTTTAGTGAGCTGAAAGAGGTCTTTACTAGTTTCCGAGAAAAATGTAATGATGGACAGAAGAGCGATAATCTGATCAGTGGATCGATCTTCCTGCGTTTCCTCTGTCCTGCCGTGTTGTCTCCAAGCCTGTTCAGTCTTACTCAAGGTATAGACATCACATCCTAAATATTGGGAAATACACCAAGCTGAAAATACGCCTACTTTGAATTTCATTTTAGCTGCCACTTCCATCCAAGTTGACGACTTAAACTTCTTTCAGGAATAAGCTGCCCCAAATATTCGCTTTCATTTCATTCAGTATCATAATATGTAACTGAATAAATAGAAAACAGCAGTTGTTTTTTTCTTCTCACGAGAAACAAATTTATGGAAACTTTTTGTTTTGTTACCATATGATTCATTGAAGCAAATTTGGCAGTGGTTTGTCTTTACTTTCATACACTAAAATTTTTTTACAAGTTGACAGGTTTACAGCAGTTGACAAAATGAGAAGCAGGATTTGCATCCATCCAAATCATATTTGCACCATGTATTATAAAATAAATTGACAATTTAGAGATAAAAGTCTTGTATTTTATGATAATGTTGTGGTTTTACCTTTCAAAATTTTGCCCTATGATACATAAGCATAGCCGTTACAAGCAAATATTAATGACAGCAAAACCATCATATATGTCCTCAAATCTTCAAATGCAACTTTTGATCTCCCCATTCCAAAATATTACAGAAACTTTAATTTGGCCTATATTTTAAAAGTTATTCTCTTTGAATTACTGACTTGAATGCTGCAAATTTTGATAGCCAATCATATAATGTGCTGGATTTACAAACATGTTGGAACATAAGAAATACTTTCTGACTATTTTTCTACTGAATTGTTTCAGAGTTCCCTCCAGACAAAGCTTCCAGAAACTTGACTCTCATAGCGAAGACGATTCAGAATCTTGCCAACTTCACCAAGTAAGTATAATATGTCTTAAGTTTCTTAACTCTACTAGTTATAGACCAATAGAGCTTATCGGATGGTCTGTTGTCTCTCTGTCTGTTACCACAAGTTTGTTATCACTACTCCTCCTAAACTACTTGGAGGATTGCCATGAAACTTTAAACACGCATTTATCCCATGGTCTAGTTGGTCCTAAATGAAAATGGTGCCACTCAGACATCCAATATGGCCACCACATCTTGAAAATTTTGTTATCACTTCTCCTTCTGAATGAATGATCATATCAGCATGGAGTTTTCGCTAAAAGACTTATTATGATGTCTAGTTGGTCCTAAAAATGAAAATGGTGCCGATCTGATGTCCAATATGGCCACCACAGCAGCCATCTTGAAAATCTTGGAATGTCATATTGACATGGGGTCTTCACAAGAAGACTTCTTATGATGTCCAGTATGCCGCCTGCGGCCATCTTGAAAATCTTGTTAATGTGACTTCTCTTTGAATGGATGGTCATTATCAGCAAGGGGTTTCGACTAAAAGACTTCTTATTATGTCTAGTTGGTCCTAAATGAAAATGGTGCCAATCTGATGTCCAATATGGCTCCCACAGTGGCCATCTTCCAAATCTTGTTATTGCTACTCCTCCTGAATATATGGTCATATCGACATGAGGTTTTCACTAAAAGACTTCTTATAATGTCTAGTTGGTCCTAAATGAAAATTGTGCCATTCTGATGTCCAATATGGCCACCACAGCAGCCATCTTGAAAATCTTGTTATTGATACTACTCTTGAACAAAAAGTGATATTGCCATGAGGTTTTCACCCAAAGACTACTGATGATGTCTAGTTGGTCCTAAATGAAAATTGTGCCACTTGCACATCCAATATGCAGCGATGCTGCCAGGGTGCATGAGTGCATGAATCACGCAAATTTTTTTACCAATTTGAGCATTTGGAGAGCAGTGATGCATGAGAACTCCTATAAATTAGTTTAAAGTCATGCATATAAAAATGTACTGTGCACAGTAACCAATTTTTATTTAACTGTTAACCCTTAAAGTGCTTGCCACAACATTAGTTGTGCCGCTGGTAGAGGTCTCGTAGTGCTTGTCGCAACGTGTCCTTTTTTCAGGTAGGCAATTGCTTACTCATCTGGGTACTTCAACTTGACATGAATGGTTGTTAAACTAAATTTGATGGGCACATTGGGCCCTGGAAGAAGCATTTTGTTTTAGTTTTAACCTTGCATTAATCAGAAGTTTTATAAATGCTTGTTTAAAATAAGAGCTATCTAGAAAACCCAAAATGGCTGACTCTTAACATGCTTCATCTTCAGGTGACGGATTTCATTCGGCAGATGATGGCGATGATTACAATGATTTTTGGCTCTACTGGTTGTAAACCAGAAGAGCTTGTGGGATGGTCTGTTGTCCATCATCCATCTGTCTGTAAGCACAAGTTTGGTATTGCTACTCCTCCTAAACTACATGGAGGATTGCCTTGAAACTTGAAACACACATTCATCCAGTGGTCAAGTTGGTCCTATGAAAATGATGCTGCTTGGACATCCAATATGGCTGCCACAGTGGCCATTTTTAAAATCTTGTTATCGCTACTCCTCCTAAATGGATGGTCATATCAATATGGGATTTTCACTGAAAGACTTCTTATGATGTCTAGTTGGTCCCAAATAAAAATGGTACCAATCTGATGTCTAATATGGCCACAATGGCAGCCATCTTGAAAATCGTGATATCGATACTCCTCCTGAATGGATGGTCATATCAACATGGGGTTTTCACTAAAAGACTTCTTATGATGTCTAGTTGGTCCTAAAATGGTACCGATCTGACATCCAATATGTCCGCCACAGCAGCCATCTTGAAAATCCAGTTATCAATACTCCTACATGGATGGTCATATCAACATGGAGTTTTAACTAAAAGACTTTTTATTATGCCTAGTTGGTCCTAAATGAAAATGGTGCCTATCTGATGTCCAATATGGCCACCACAGCAGCCATCTTGAAAATTTTATCACAACTAGGCCTGAACAGAAAGTCAAATTGACATGGGGTTTTCAGCAGAAGACTTCTTGTGATGTCCAGTTGGTCTTAAATGAAATTAGATTTATTGTAGATTTTGACTTTCCTCTACTTACCTTTGTACTGAATATAGACCGTATTGTATCTCACCACCACCACCACCACCCACCAAAAGCAGCTTGAATAATTCATTTTTGGAGTCTTGTCCCTATATCCCATTATCTGAATGCAGAACGTAAATAAATGTACAACATGAAATGTTGTCACCAGCATATGGTTGTTTACTATCTTTGTATTGATCAAATTAATTTTTATCCATCTGTCTGTCTAATGATTGATTGATTGGTTGATGAATTTCAGGTTTGGTGGTAAAGAAGAATTCATGACTTTCATGAATGACTTTGTGGAACAGGAGTGGGCAAACATGAAGGACTTCCTGTCAAGGATATCTGTAAGTTATCTCTCATGAAAGCCTGGGTTCAGACACATTTATTAGTTTGAGCACATCATACATAAAAACAGAAAGAATGTGCTGAAATTTTTTTTTTTTTTTTTTTTTTTTTTTTTTATGAATTACTATTAATAGAAATGTTCTAAAGGTATTAGAGTAAAAATATACTCCTATAATGGCACTTGTCTCTAAATAAAAAAAATGAAAGTAACAGGATAAGAAAAATTGCTTAAGACATTGGGAAAGCATATTCACCATGAGGCATAATTTAAGAAAATGTTGAGAGGATTCCCACAGCACATTTATATAGTTGGAAAATTGCATTACCTGGTTGGGACGTTTTTGTATCAAAAGAATTTGCAATTCATTGTTGATGTTCTTTATTCCCCTATTAAGAAACACTTGTTTAATTCTAATAAAATCTAATGGTGGAGGTTTCTAATCAACGCTTGATCTTTGTCTTTTGATCTGTAATAGATTACCAATACTTTTTTTTTTTGTCTTTCAGAAAGTAGAAAAGCGAGGTCAGTTTTTGGAGTTTGATGGTTACATTGACCTTGGGAAGGAGGTCTCTACTATGCATACATTGCTGAAGGAAACACTGTCCAAAGAATTAGGGGTAAATCACTTATAATATGTTAACTTCATGCAAAAACTGAAAGCTGCTATCTGGACACTATTTATATCTCTTTTGGATGGGTCAAGACTTTAGCTTACCTGGCCACAAGGCCACTTGAAGTTTTGATATAGCCCTGCATCTGTTGTGTGTTCGTGGGTAGTCTGTCCATACAAAATTGCTTGTTATCACTCTAGAGGTCATATTCTGATCAAATTTTCATCAAATTTGAAATATGGGCTTGTATCATCAAGATCTCAGATGATTTGGTTTGGTTGGTTGTTTCACGGAACAGCAACACAAGTAGGTTGTTTAGTGCCAAAGCAGTAGGAGTAAAGTGGATTGCCCAAAGATGCACCATGGTAGCTGACCTGGACTATTCCAGTGGTAGGATTCGAACCCACATCCAGTATGTCAAGAGTCCAGCACAATGCACTGAGCCACAGAAGGTTCTGCCTCCATTAGTTGTCTCTTATGTCATGCAGTATGGTGCATCAGGTCTATTCTTCATCTCTGAGCCAGCAGGGGAATGATGAGTTAAATAATGAGTTGGATCCGCACATATTAATGAAGAGGTTTTGCATTAGATTTACTGAACTTATTACCACTCTGGAGACCACGTTTCTGATCCAATTTTGATCAAACTTGGAATAAGGTCACTTGCATCATCAAGGTCACAGATGGATTAGATAATGAAAGAGATCCATGCATATTAATGAGTGTGATCTTGCATCTGATTGGCTAAACTTGTTACCACTCTAGATACTATTTCTGACTTGATTTTGATCAAACTTGGTAAATAGGCTTACACCATCAAGCTCTTGGATGAATTTGATTATGATCAAGATCACCACATAGTAATGATGCAATTTTTGCATCAGATTGGCTAAGTTTGTCAAGACTCTAGCAGCTATATGTCTTCTCAGATTTTGATCAAATTTGTTAAATAGTTTTATATTATCATCATTTTGGATGAGTTTGATTGTGAGCAAGATCTACACATATGTATGAGGTAATTTTGTATCTGAGTGAGCCTGTTACCTTTCTAAAGACCAAATTTTGATCAGATTTTGCTACCTCTTGGTAAGTTTATATCATCTTGCTTTTTGACAGGTTCCATAATAACAGTGGGGTCTACACATTTTGATAGGACGATCTTGCATCAGATTGGCTGAGTTTGTTCTCATCCAGTTTTGATCAAACTTGTTAAATAGTTTTTACTATCAAGATCTTGGATGAGTTAATTTATTAGCAAGATCAATGAATATTAATTATGCCTTTATCTTTGGAAAGAATTTGTATCAGACTATTGTATAACAGATAAAATTGACATGATATTAAGGTCTGGAGCTCGTTTATATAGGTTTTTTTTCTTACAATACTAATCTTGCCTAGTGAAATGGTCAGCTTGTGAAGTTATATAATCCGGTGGGTAATACCAGACTCACTTGGGCCTCTTGTTCACATAGTTACATCTCTTTAACCCATATGATCAGTGTTATAGACGGTAGGCAAAACCCATATCACCTATTTTTGGTATTAGAAACAGTGCTATTAAAAGAGATTTTTGTCTTGGTTGTGATTTACAAGACATAGATACATACCTGCCAACCCTTACAGAGGTATAAGCATAACCTAAGTGGCAAAAAAGCGTAATCTAAGCATAAAAAGTGTAATCTATATACATAATTACAATAAACTATGAAAAATGTACATTTAGTTTTGCTACTAACCTGGATCTGCAGCTGGTTCAAGTTCATGTCACAAATGGGCAAAATCCATGAGGATTAGTACCAGAATGCAAACCACAGCAAATATTAACAAATTATTTACACACAACACTAACTTTAACTTGTGTACATGTCTAACTGAGTGATCATAAAGTAAACTCCACAAATTCTGCAACAATCATTACCATGTGCTTACCGCGAGTGCTGTATTACCCCTCTCATGTTGTTCTTTATAAATTTGTAAGCACTATTGATTTGTCTTTTTTCTGATCCAACATGTTTTAAAGTTTAAAAAGATCCCTCTTCTCTAACATTTTTCAATCATATAACATACGCGAGTCACGTTGATAAAGCCTGTTTCACATAATAACATCTGCTGCCATTTTTAAGTATATACTGGTATGCTAACATATTCTATTTTTTAATATCATGAATATGTAAGACAAGTTTTCCGATTGAAGAAACCTGTCAGTTTTATTGGAAATTTGTCATATACAGCTGCTATAAATAGAAAAAAGGAAAGTACATGGAGGTCTATGGCAAATTAACTCTTGCGCTATTCTTATGCAGCAATCTTCTTTTTTCAAATATTCTCAGATTTATATGATGTGTGGGATTAAAGAGATGATAATAAATATGAAAAAATACTACTTTTTATTGTTTTTTTTTTTTTTTTTTTTTTTTTTCATGTACCCAAAAAGCCTAATCCATATACAGGTGAGCGTAAGACGTAATTAGGTGAAAAAAGTGGAATGATTACGTCAAAAGCATAATGGTTGGCAGCTATGTAGATGTCTCTTTTCTATTGTTAAGGCACATATGTTAAAGTCCTATGTTTAAATTTTTGAAAGTCACATATCTTATGCATCAGTTGTAGTATTCCATTGAAACTTCGGAATAATATTACTTCATGTCTAAGTTAAACCTGTATTTACTTAGTTCATTTTTGTCATTTACTTGTATTGAATGTGATATCTAATGGACCATAAAATTATGCATGTTATTGTGAATTAGTGGCAATATTAATAGAAGCAACAGTTATTTATGTAGTATCAAGGTCAAGGTTTTTAGCTCTACTGGTCATAGACCAGAAGAGCTTATGGGATTGTCTGTTGTCAGCACAAGTTATCGCTCTTCCTCCTAAACTACTTGGGGGATTGCATTGACACTTTACACACACATTCATCTCATGGTCTCATTGGTCCTAAATGAAAATGATGCTGTTTAGACATCCAATATGGCTGCCACAGTGGCCATCTTGAAAATCTTGTTATTGCTACTCCTCATGAAACGATGGTCATATCAACATGGAGTTTTCACTAAAAGACTTTTTACGATGTCTGGTTGGTCCTAAATGAAAATGGTGCCAATCTCATGTCCAATATGTCCTCCACAGTGGCCATCTTGAAAATCTTATTTATCACTACTCACATGGGGTTTTGACTAAAAGACTTTTTATGATGTCTAGTTGGTCCTAAATGAGAATGGAGCCAATCTAATGTCCAGTATGTCTGCCACAGTGGCCATCTTGAAAATATTGTTATCACCTCTCATCCTGAATGGAAAGTAATATTGACATGGGATTTTCACCAGAGGACTTCTTACGGTCCTAAATGAAAATTGTGCCAAGTTGACATCCAATATGTCCACCACAGCAGCTAATTTGAAAATCTTGTTATCGCTGAAGAATGTCATAGATGGTTTCACACTCCACAGTTAAAACAAAGAAATTGTCTTATCTTGAATTCCTGGAAATTCTTTTCAGACTGTAGAGTGTCAGTCCCTTCAAGGGACTCTTGTTTATTGTAACATGCAATAGAAATAAGGCAAGAGCTTATTCTTATTTGCAGAATAACCCAGAGATGAAGGAAAAGCTTGGTAAGCTCCCAGAAATTTTAACTCTGATTGACAAGGATATCCAAGACCCAACTGTGACTTACAGAAAGCCAAATCACAACAATCGGCGAAGCATGCATTATGATAATCTTGGAAATATTCAAGGACATATTCAGGATAGAGGAACGGATGTGTCCTCTCCAACAGATATTCTAAGAAACATGTTACGGCAGGGCGAAAAATCCACAGACGATACACCATTATTAAGTTCAAGAGAATCCTCGCGACAGGGAAGTTTTGATGTTGGCAGTAGTCGACAAGCAGCAAAAGACTTGAATACAAGTGATGATTATGTTTCAAGTTGTGCTATTAGTGCTGTATCATCTCAAAAGGAAGAAATAAAAAACGTCTCAGTCAGGGCTAGGACAAGAATAAATGAAAAGAATGTTAACGAGTCCTGGAATAAAATGTTGAGTGCTGCTGATATAGTAAATGGAGAACATATAGACCTAATTTCTTTCATGGATGAGGAAGTTGCAAACTCATCAGTGGAGTATGAAAATAATGTGAATGGAAGCCAGATGTCATTAAGTCAGGGTTCTACAATAGCGTCTTCAGGATATCAGTCATTTGGTTACAGTCAGTCAAATTCACCAATAGAGAATACACACAACCATGATCTCTCACGAGATTATTCTCGAACCTACACGTCTCAGTCTACCCCATTGTCTTTCTCAAATCCAATGTATAGACACAAACATGGTTCAGATTCTAGTCAGGGAACTGCATCCTCTCCAATCCCACAGACTCCTAGTACAAGCTCATTGAGCAGTAGCGATGAAGCTAACACCATCAGAAATTGCAGTCTGGTGAAATCCGATAGGACTGAAACACCAAGTGAAGCTTTGCGGAAAATTGCTCCAAAATTGTCGAGTTCTAGTAGCAATGAATCCATACATGAGCCAGAGAAACCCAAATCTCAATGGACAGTGTCCATGTCCGATGTGGACAGTACTAGAAAATACCCTGTAGACCTACGCACATCTAGTCCAATTCTGAACTATGCTGGAAAGCACTCCAGTTCAAGTTCTAACCTCAGAAGTACATCTCATTCCCATTATAACTACAATACAATTGGCAGCACTCCCCTGAGGACTCATGAACTGTCTCATAGTGTTGATTTTATGTTCATGTCCCATCATTATGGGGACCAGTTACGCCGCACAGCCACAGATACAGTTATATCACAAAGAAGTAACTCGCCTAAGGGTTATGGTGAGACTGTTTTGTTTTCATCTCATGGCAGTGTCTCTTCAGAGGATAGCTCCCGAAAGCTGTCCACTCAGAATGCTGTGCATATGGGTATTCGATCTGTGCAAAGGAAAATTCATGAACAAGAGAAGACAAAACAAGAGGTAAGTTTGAGATTTATCGAGTTCATTTACAGTCTATGATCACTCTTATATGTATAAATGACAAATAGAGACAGCTTGCTTAAATTGTTCAAAAACTGGTCTTTGGACTATTCTTAGAACATTTTTACACCTGAAAAGAACTATTATATCATAATTTCAGTAAACTTGTCTGTAAAGGACCATTTAGGGACAGGTCAGTATTGTTCTTGATGGACAGGCACTTTACATTGAGTAGTTTTCCAGAAGCAGGATATCAATGCATGTGTATATGAACATAAAATTAATGTGTTACTCCTCGTTACAACAACCTGTGAACTCTAAAAAGATTCTCTGGTTAAACACAAAATAAATAAAATAAATAAAAGTGAATCCCAACTCGGAAATAGGTGCACAGTAAGATTCTGCTATTATAGATTTTCCAATACTATTACATTGTACTGTATTTTATATATAGCAAGATAAATATTAACTGGATATTAAGTATGCTTGATCCAGTTTACACATTTCCAACATGTAAAGAACAACTATATAGGTGTTTTTCTTGTATACCCCACGTTAGAGGGAAGCAAGATATAGTCACTTTTACATTGCCATTGGCATCAACAGTTTAAGGTTTTGGTTACAGTTTTTCATTTGGTTATATTTCTTAAACTCCATAATGTATTTTCTTCATACTTGGGATGAATCATTATTTACATCTAAGACAATTCATTCAGCAATATGCTTGCTCTACCTTTTGACCTTTGGGTCATGGTTGCAAGTTTTAGAGCAATGCTTTGAACATGGACTTGCCATGCAGGCCATGGCCTTGTTGGAATTTTCAAGATTCCTTTTTAATGAATTAATTGCATTTACCACAGAAATTTCCTACGAAAAAGTTTTGATCTGTATTTCTTCATTTATCCTCATGAATATTTGACAATTAAACTTGAGTACAAAGCCTCTTCATTTGTTAGTTGAAAGAGTACAAAAATCTGTTATGTTGACTTAGGGGAGGCTAGATTCCTCTGAAGACAATATACTGTATAGGACTTGTACAAGTGTGATGTATACTACATCATAGCCATTTCATATTGAGATGGTACTTCTCCGTGTAACTTAGAATACCAAAAATGTGGTTAATATCTTTTTCCATGATTGATCATATATTAACAGTTTAGACAATTGTAAAACAAGTATAATTGCAAGGCACATGATTTAAAATTTTAAGTCACATACATTTGTATACTTTCTGCAGTATGAGAATGAGGTGGAAGTCTTAAAGCATCAGCTTGCAGAAGCACAGTTGAGGCTTCAGCGAGCGGAAGCTAAGCTTGTTGAACATGAGAGCGGAACACAAGAGCTAATTTCTGACTGGCAAGCACGTTTAGAAGAGAGTGAGGAACGCATGCGAAAACAACAAGCTGAGAAGGATGACCAGATGAAGAACATCATACAGAGGTTTGTACACTACTGAACTGTATGTGTAGGGTTGAATCAAACCAGTTGTCTCGACTGTGAATGATGCAACATAGATAATGCATTAGAGTCTCTATTTTCAGAAAATGTTATCCCATAATTGTAGAATTCCTGTCACTTTGTTTATTTTATTAAAAGTTTCATGCTGATGTATAGAATTTGCTGAATGGTCCCTAATAAAATTATCTTAATATCAGTTGTGATATTTAGAATTTATGGTGTATACTCGCTTACAAGTCCAGTCCTACTGCAGACTGCACAGACCCAGATTTGTCATCGCATAATGTGCCAACAGATCTGGGTATATGGAGTTTATTGGGAGTAATAAGTAGAATAAACAACCTAGACCCTGATCTGTCAGTGCATTATGCAACGGAAGATCGGAGTCTGTGTTGTTTGCAGTTGGACTCAACTTATACATGAGTATATACAGTATGAATTTATGAAAACTAGTTGTAATCATTTTCTCTGCTTCTTTTTAACAGACTATTTTCATGAAGAAATAGTCAAAGATAGTAACCGTCTTTATACTCCTAAACACTTAATAACATACCTCTTATCTTCAGAGTGTTGTGTTCTATAGCCAGTGTTTACTTAAAACACTATAATTCTAGTGAAGCTTGTGTTGGTTCATGTTCATGTTCATTGTTCATTTTGTTTTTTGCTGGGTAGCTCTCATGTCACTGACATTGCAGTATTAATCTGTTTACAAGGCATATTCAGATGCAAATAGCATACACCTAGATCTGCTGTCATATCATATACCAGTAGATCTGCTGTTGTGTCATGTACCAGTAGATCTGCTGTTATGTCATGTACCAGTAGATCTGCTGTTATGTCATGTACCAGTAGATCTGCTGTTATGTCATATACCAGTAGATCTGCTGTCATGTCATGTACCAGTAGATCTGCTGTTATGTCATTTACCAGTAGATCTGCTGTTATGTCATGTACCAGTAGATCTGCTGTCATGTCATGTACCAGTAGATCTGCTGTGGTGTCATGTACCAGTAGATCTGCTGTTATGTCACGTACCAGTAGATTTGCTGTCATGTCATGTAGCAGTAGATCTGCTGTTGTCATGTACCAGTATATCTGCTGTCATGTCATTTACCAGTAGATCTGCTGTTGTGTCATGTACCAGTAGATCTCCAGTCATGTCATGTATCAGTCGATATTTCTTTCATATCATGTACCAGTAGATCTGCTGTTGTGTCATATACCAGTATATCTGCTGTCGTATCATATACCAGTAGATCTGCTATTGTGTCATGTACCAGTAGATCTGCTGTTGTGTCATGTACCAGTAGATCTCCCGTCGTGTCATGTACCAGTCGAGCTGCTGTCATATTTACCAGCAGATCTGCTGTCATGTCATGTACCAGTAGATCTGCTGTTGTTTCATGTACCAGTAGATCTGCTGTCATATGTACCAGTAGATCTGCTGTCAAGTCATGTACCAGTAGATCTGCTGTTGTGTCATCTACCAGTAGATCAATGTAGATGCTGTTGTTTCTACTTGTGATTTCAAGCAAACAGCCTAGATCAAGATATCAAGATCATAAAGCTGTAAACTTTACTTTGAGAGTTGCTTTCTCTTTCAGCCAATCAGAAATGACCATTTAAATATAATATCATTTGTGAGCGATTAAAACAAAATCTCAGGTTAAGGAGTTTTATGATTTCCAGGCTCGAGGCCATAAAGCTCTGAGCTTGAGTTGAAAATTAGTTTCCACTATCAGCGAATCAGAAGTGACCTTTCAAGTATAATGTCATTTGTGAGTGGTCAAAACAAAACCTCCAGCTCAAGAGTTCTATGATTTCCAGGCCTGATCTCCTGGTACATAATCCAGAGGTGCATCTAAGTCTTTCAGATTCATCTTTGATGAAACTTTCCCATAAGATTGCTGTTGCAATGTCAAAAAAGGGTTGTCTTTTAACTTTTTGTGGACATAACATAAATATGGCATTTCAGAATATTTACTGAATATACTAGTGTATAAGCATAGATGCCAACCAATACAGATTTTGCAGAATCATCATTAATTTTTTTAATGAAAATTCTGCATTTTGAATTAAATTGATAACATTCTGGAAAATCAATTTTTTTTAGATACATCTTTGAACAGGAATTGTCTATGTGAATACAGGTGGAAGAAAAGTAATTGCACACCAGTATGATAAAATAGTGCATATAATACAGTTTCTCATTATTAAAAGCAATGTAAATAACAAGTAATCAGTCGGCTATACAAAAAAATGGAGAAAGAGGTGAAGAGAAAAAGAAGAATGATGAAGATAATTTGTGAGGAAAAGTAATATTTATGATTATTGTTTTGGCCAGATATGTTAAAGGAATTCAACATACTGGAAAGAGAGGAATGGATACACCATTATTATCATTCAACCGTAATTGTTATTGACTGTGTACAGGTATTTATGTTCTCATATGATTCTTCAAAAGTTTGTTACTTTTAACGTATGTCTTATCCATTCAAGATGGGCTGCCTAGATTCCAAGCCAATTGATACTATGATTCCTGAATATGTGTTGGCATCTCTGGTATAAATTGGATCCAACTACAAATTGCATAGACCCAGATCTGCCATAACATAATGTGCTAGCCGATCTGGGTCTATGCAGTTTTTTAGGAGTTGTCAGTAGAACAGACAGCATAGACCCTGATCTGCCAGATCATTATGCAATAGCAGAACATGGTCTATGTTATTTGCAGTTGGACCCGACTTAATATGTGTGTATATATGGTATCCTTTGATATATTCTATTAGTATATTGTAATTTGATACCAGTAATACTTGATGTTTGACCTGCCCTAACTTCTCTTTCACCCGAAGTCATCACAAAATGCTCTAGGTCTGGCAAACAAGATCAGAAGTTACACATGTGGTTTTTGTAGCACATTATATTGTTAGGCTGATTATGGATACTAATAGATAGTAATTATTGACTAGGATAAAATACTAGTTGCAACAGACTTCCAATAAACTGGGTTTACATACTGTACACTTTTTTTAACCATTCCTTATTTTACACTGTATAATATAAGAAAAAATCAGTAAAGAGTTCATATTGACAAGTACTTGTTCTGAAGACTGTTGAATGCAAAATAACCTATTTAAAAAAAAAATACAAGAAGACAAACTAAGAAACAAACCCAAATGATTCTTGCTGATTTTTTCAATGTTCATTGGTGATTACATTTTTTAATACATTGATGTTGTTGAGACCTTGCATAGGTATACTTGTTTTACTAACATACTGTGGGATTCAATGTGTAAACTAACAATGAATGGTGATGGACAAGGAAATGTGTCTTTATTGTGTATTTTTGTAAGGGCAAATTAGGAAGATTGGAGTTTAAACTGTATTTGGTCCTGTACAATATAAGGTTAGCTTGAATTTGACCAAACAATGTGACAATTGATGCTACTCAACTCGTTGCACCTAAAGAAAACTAAATAGAATACATGTATTTTAATGTTAATTGAAAAAGAATGAGTTGAAAAGATTGAAAATTAAAAAAAATTGCCTAGGAGACCAAATTTACATTCATCTGCCAAAAATGTATTGTTGGCAACAATGAGTAAAACAGGTTCATAGTACCTTAATTTTCTATGCATGAAAATAGGAGAGAAAACTCCTAGGCATATTTCTGAGAAGTCATTTTGGTGGGTGTTAGTTACCTCAGTACTCGGCATAAAGGAAGAAAATATTTGCTCTTCAGAGTACTGTTGCATATATTTTCAAGAACTTAATAGTTGAGTAAGAGCTATATAGGACAAAGTAATAATGGGGTCAGAGCGAGGGGCTTTAATATAAAGTCAGTGAATGGGTAGCAGTTCAAAATGAATGTGACCTACAGTCAAACCTGTCAACAGCAACCACCCATAAGAAAAGGTCAAACTGGCCTTTGTACACATTTAACCACTGAATGCAGGTTCACCTTTTAAATTTGGTTCTTGAATAGATACTATGCACCGAATACCATTATCGTTATTATTACATTCTATTATTATTACTATTATTTCAGGCAATTGTCATAACTTCTTATTCAAAGAATTCACCGTATAAATTTATCATTTATAAATTCTGGTGGAAATGAGTTTAATTCAAGCTTTCCCTCAGTCTATTTGTCATGTACATATTTGCTTTTATACATGGTGAGGAGGTGGCTGTATATTGCAGCTGGAGTCTGCAGTCTCAGAAGTAACAGACCTAGGCCAAAAATAGAAAGTGTCAACCCAATGATTGACAGGTCACTTTTGTTCAAAGACTTGTTATCAAGTTGAAACACTGTTCCCATCATGTCTATACTATTAGACGTGCACAGTTTTTCATTCACATCTGTGTTCTTGCAGAATATGGCCTAGCATTCCTTGAAAATTTTGAACAAACAGAATCAGAGATGCTGCCAGGGTGCACGAGTGTGCATATCGCGCACTTGGAAAGCAGTGATGCGTGAGAACTCACGCAAGTTAGTTTAAAGTCACGCATAAAAAAATGTACTCCACGCAATATACACTTTTTATTTAACTGGTAACCCTTGAAGTGCTTCTCGCGGCATAAGTCACACCACCAGTAGGGGTCATGTAGCGCTTGTCTCGTTATCTGTCTTTTTTCCGGCAGGCAACTGGTTACACATCTGAGTACTTCGGCTTGAAAAGAACGGTTGTTAAACTAACTTTGATTGGCACATTTGGCCCCTAGAACAAGCATCATCGAGGTTGAACACTACATTCATGAATGAAGTTTTACAAATGCATGTTTCAAGTAAGAGCCCCTAGAAAATCCAAAATGGCTGACTCACAGCATGGTTCATCTTCAGATGACGATTTTGTTTGGCAAATGCTGGCCAATGATAGCGATGACGACAATGATTTTTAAAGTTTTGAAGTATATGAGATTATTGGAGCCTGAAAAGTGTTACTGGAAATACCAGTGAGTAATTTTGAACCCAAAAATGATGTTAAATACGAGTCCGATGTACATGCTGGATGGACAAAAAAAGACAGCATTCTGGTCAACCAGCTATTAAGCTTTATTTCAAAATTAAATGCCAAAAAGGCAGAAATCTAAGCCTAATTAAAATAGAGGCAATTTAAAAGTAGACTGCAATTTTCATTTCTTTTCTCAAACTATTCTGCCTTGAGGGATCTTATGCTACAAAACTATATACCACTCTTAGGGTTAAGATAAATTTAATAAATAAGAATCTAATAAGAAATTTAAAAAACTAAGGATATTTATTTTGATCAAAATACCTCTGTCTGAACAAGCTGACTATGGCATTGATGGACTTAAAACCCTAATACAACATTGTGGAACAGATAAGAAATCTGGCATAGTAGTCAGCAAAGCACTGATTAAAAAAAGTGAAACTTTGGCAGAGGTCTTGTTAGTAAAAAAATTAAAATATTATTTTGGAGCAGAGATATCCAAGAGACAATACCTATGAGCTGTTGAAAATTGTAAATAACAACCATAAAGAAGTTTTCCAACTTGTTCAAGATGGCTTAGCTTGCTATGCATATGTGAAACGGGGTTCTCAGCACAGAACAATATTCATACACAGATAAGGAACAAATTAAGCTCAGAAATTATCAACAGATTAATGCTTATACAACTAGAGGAGACATCTTTTGAGGATTTTGATTTAAATAGAGCAGGAAGAAAGAAAGAGACGGATATTTATGTGTTGGGTAAATATTGACCTATGGCCGTTTCCTCCTCCCCCTCATTTTATTTCTACTCCCCCCTTATTTTGGTGACAAGGGGGGATAAAATCCTGGCAGCATCTCTGCAGAATATCTTGTATGAAATAGTGAATGTAGTGTTGGTCCATTATTCATTTTTGGACTAATAAGAGTAACTTGATGATTAAATACCTAATAACGTTTTTATCTCGAACATGAATGGATATTTAATGAATATGTGGTATGAACATTGTGACTATCTGTTTAATGAATATGTGGTATGAACATTGTGACAATCTGTTTTTTTTTTTTTTCAACCCACAATGCATTTTGCACATATTGATTTATGGAGACTTTTCAATACGATTATAATAGTTTACTTTTTTGTTTAATCTTTTTTTTTTTCTTTCTTGTAATTACACACAATCTACTTATCCAACATAAATGAACAAGGTTTTATAGCGGAGTTTTTACTTGTAATTACATATAATCTACGTATCCAACATAAATGAACAGTGTTTTATAGCGGAGTTTTTACTTGTAATTACATAAAATCTACTTATCCAACATAAATGAACAGTGTTTTATAGCGGCGTTTTTTACTTGTAATTACATACAATCTACTTATCCAACATAAATGAACAGTGTTTTATAGCTGCGTTTTTTACTTGTAATTACATACATTCTACTTATCCAACAAAAATGAACGGTGTTTTATAGCTGAGTTTGATTTTTCACATTATAAACAATATGTAGGAAGAGATTATCATGATCTGGATCTCCAAACTATTATTATGCAGTAAACACTTATCAATACAATAAGTATGGTTATCAGTGCGCACACACACACACATCGAAAAGGGAGGGGTCTATAAGAATGACGATTTACCTCCAGTATTTACCCTAACGACGACTTTCAAAGCAAAATTGTGGCATTATTCAAATTCTTAAATTACAAGATTCTTAAATTACAAGTGGCCAATTTAAAGCTATACGAACAGATTGACTTAAGTATGTGACATGTCTTTACATAAACAATGCTTTCCTTTGGAAAAACAAACATTTTTTACATGTACGGTGAATACACTCGAGTGACCGCTCAAAGCAGTAAGAAACAACTGTTTAGTTAGGAAGCTCAGAGCCATTGACCACAGAAAGCAAGTGACCATTTAATACATGACTTGTATGAAAAAATTTCACGGGGAGAAATAGGAATGACCATTGAGACTAGGTGACTGCTATATAAAGGTAACTGTTAGGGCAGGTTTTACTGTATTTATATATTCTTTATCAACCACTAAAAGGGGAATTAACTCAGATGGCAATACATGGCTGCCCTGTTCATATTAATATTGTCAGCATCCTTACTGTAGGGAAGGAAGTGAGCCCAATGAAGAACTTTCAAATTATGAGCACTTGATCGACGGAGACTAACCCCCACCCCTCACCTACATCTCACTCGGCTGATGGAATGGAGTGGTGTTAGCTGGTTTGTTTCCTGTTTTGCTTGTGCCTGCTGATTGTTTGCATGTGGAGTTTATCCCACAACTGCTTTTTGTTCCTCATATATTTGTTACATTTTTCTTTCTTTTTAACAATGAAAAATCTTTGTTGCTCTGACAGCTGGTTTTTGGAATACTGCTTAGCATCTTTGTTTCCTGCATTTTTGCATAGTTGTACAATCATTTATTACTAAGAATACTGATTACAAATCAATATCTCAGCATCCTATTTGAAAATATATTCATTATACCTTTGCTTTTCAAACCATGCTCATGATTACATACCCATTATATCTATTTATATTGAAATGAATCTTCTTTCACAGTTTGAGGCACAGAAATGTCCAGGATCTTTGCTTTAAAAAGAAGACGTTTATAACAAACTATGCCCTTAACATAACCTTTCTTTTTAACTATTGACCAATGCTTCGTGTAACTGTAGTTACTAAACTGGAATGGTTGTCAGTATGTAATTGGGGGGGGGGGAGGAAGGATGTACATAAAGTGTTTATTAAGGGTAGTATGTTATTAGTCTCACTTGACAGTACTTAAACTGTAACCAAACTAATTCTGAATTGACCTTGTCAGATTCTATTTTTCATCCAACTCTGAACATAGGTTTACCAGCTAACTTTAAAAAAAAATTCAAATAATCTTGTGGTCAGCTCATATAAAGTTAGTATTTTGCTTTGTGTATTTTTTATTTTTATTTTTTGTTTTGTTTTATTGGCCAGACTGCAAAGCAAGTCCATGTAGATTGATGATGCATGTCTATCAATCAGTTTGTCCACCTGTCTGTTCATTATTACTTAGGTTAGTGGTGGTGTTCAACTTAGCATCTCTGGCACTATTGGCTACAGAGTTATAGATCACCTTTACCAATATTTTGCACACCCAGTGACCTGCTGTAACCTTTGTGTTTAGCTCAGTTTCTTGGACAACACTGCCACAGAGTACATGTAAATACATAGATGCATTTGCAATGAACACAACACCATTGGACAAAACAAAGCTTGCAGTCTGGCCATAATTGGTTTTCTTGTTTTAAATTTTGTTGTTAAAATTTGTTTTGCTTTGCAATTTTGGTTTTCTAAGATGCGACATAGCTGTCAGAATGTCTGTTATTATATTTTCACTCATTACATCTGACATCACCATCTCATTTTAAATGGCTATATATGTATTGCAACAGTGTTTGCCATCAGAACTGTATTGACAGTTTATCAAGTCACATTTTTACCAGTATCATAGCACATTATGGTATAATAGTTAGAATTATCACATGTAACTTCTGAACAGAATGTCCGACTTTGCTCATCACATATCAATTCATGGTCCATCTGTCATCAATTACTTGTTACCACTCTGGAACCTATATTTTCGATCTGATTTTGATCAAACTTGGAATATAAGCTTATCAGAGTTTGATAATGAGTGAGATCCTTTCATATTAATAAGGTGATCTTGCATCTGATTGGAAGAGCTTGTTACCATTCTGGAGGCCAAAGTTCTGTTCTGATTTTGATGAAATTTGGAATGTAAGCAATCTCATCAAGACCTCGGATAATTTGATAACTTGACTGGTTGAGATTGTTACCACTCTGGAGGCCATATTTCTGATCGATTTTGATCAAACTGGGAAAATAAGGTTATAGCATCACACTCTTAGACGAGTTCAGTAATGAATAACATCTTTGCATATTAATGAGGTGATATTTACATTGTATTGGCTGATCTTCTTACCACTTTGGAAGTCATATTTCTGATCTGATTTTGATCAAACTTAGCATGTGGGCTTATGTTATCAACATCTTGAACAAGTTTGATAATGAATGAGTTTCATGCATATTAATGAGGTGATCTGGCATCTAATTGGTTGAGGTTGTTACCAATCCAGAGGCCATATTTCTGATCCAATTTTTATCAAAATTGAATTATAGGCTTACGTTGTCAAGAGCTTGGATGAGTTGGATAATGAGTGAGATCCATGCATATTAATAAGATGATCTTGCATCTGATTGCCTGAGCTTGTTATCACTCTGAAGACCATATTTTTGATCTGATTTTTTAATTAAACTTGGAATATGAGAGTATCTCATCAAGATCTGGGATAAGTTTGCTAATTAGTGACATCCGTGCATCTTAATGATGTGATCATCCATCTGATTGCCTGAGCTTGTTATCACTCTGAAGACCATATTTTTTATCTGATTTTTTAATTAAACTTTGAATATGAGAGTATCTCATCAAGATCTGGGAAAAGTTTGCTAATTAGCGACATCCATGCATCTTAATGATGTGATCATCCATCTGATTGCCTGAGCTTGTTACCACTCTGGAGACTACATTTCTGATCTGATTTTGATCAATCTTGGAATATAGGCATATCTTAAGAGTTTGATTAAGATAAATAATGAAGTGATCTGCATCTGATTGGGTGAGGTTGTTACATCTCCAGACACAATATTTCTGGTTCAATTTTGATCAGACTTGGAATATAGACTTTCATTATTAAGATCTGAAATGATTTAAATAATGAGTGAAATCCATGCATATTATTGAGATGATTTTGCATTTGAGTGCGCTGAGCTTACTACCACTCTAGAGGTCACATTTCATATATGATTGTGATCAAGCTTTGAACATAAGTTTATATGTTCAGGATCTAGGAAAAGTATTCCAATGAAAAAGATCGACTCTTGTTTTTTTGAGGTGCCGAGTTTGTTACCACTCTTGAGACTCTGGTTTTTAAAGGATTTTGATGAAACTTGGTAAATGGGCATGTATTGTCAAGATCTTGGATATATACTATTATGAGGGAGATCCATGCATATTAATGAGGTGATCTTGCATCTGATTGGATGAGCTGGTCAGCAGTCTTGTGACTCAATTTTTGATCCGATTTTGATCAAAACTTGCTTCATAGTTTTATATCATCTACGTGTTGGATGAGTTTGATTATAAGCAAGATCTACATGTAGCTATGATGTAGTGTTGTATCTGATTGACAGAGCTTATAACTGCTCCAGTGACCAAATTTTGATCGGCTTTTGCACAAACCTGGTAAATAAGCTTTTATCACCATGGTCTTAGACAGGTTCTATAATAAGTAAGATCCATGCTTGTTAATTGAGGTGATCTTGCATCTGATTGGCAGATCTTTTTATCTCACTTGAGACTTTATTTCTCATCTGATTTGAATAGAACAATTTTAATAGAACTTGTTAAATTGGTTTGTATCATCATGATCTTGGACGAGTTGAGTTATGAGAAAGATCAATACATATTAATTATGCCTTTATCTTCAGACAGAATTGTTTTAAAATGAAACTATGCTAAATGATTAAACATTTTAAGATGTAAAGGTGGAAAGATTACATAGGATTGTGTTCTTACAATACTAGATCAGCCTGCTGAGTGAAATGGTCAACTGTTAGGTTATGTAAGCCAGTTATAGTTTAACAACTTGAAGACATACATGTTTTTATAACATATTGTGGCATAGCACTTAGCCATGTCACACAGAAGCCTGTAAATAAAATCTCAAATGTGAAATTTATGAAACCTGTTGAATAAGCACAGATGTTAATGAGATGTTTGTGTTTTGTTGCGTATTCAGTTTCATATAAAATCCACTCATATGAGATAACATTTCATATGGAAAATTTTGAGCATTTCAGATCTCGAAGTTCAAAGTGTTGACATGTTTATAGATGACACATCAAACTCTGTTATGCTTATTATTATTATTATTATTATTATTATTATTATTATTATTATATAATCTTCTTGTATGGACATTGAAAAAACCAACAGTGTTCCTGTGTTATACATTGCAGTTAGTTGCTTATTTCCATTTATCCTCCCCATGGCTATCCAACAATTTTAATAGGTGCTTTTTGTTTTTCCTGGCATCTTAACTTTTTGCACAAGTTAGATTTGTAGTTCTGGCACTGCTTTGAAGAGAGTGAAACATGCTTTTAGTCCAGTCTTAGATTTGTAATAGCAAGAATAGCTCCTCAAATTCATTTTAATCAAAGAAGCTTAGTAGCACTTGTGGACTTGGCATTTGCCAAATGCTTGAGATGCTAAGAAGAAAATTGCCTGAGATGTATGATATATAGTAAATGTAAAATTGTGCATATTTGCTAAAAGCTTTATTTTGTCTGAGATACATTATCAAGCATGTGATTTGTGCGCTTTTCCAGAATCGACTTTCCTTCTAACATGATGTAAAAAGACAGACAGACACACACACACACACACACACACACACACACACACACATATATATATATATATATATATATATATATATATATATATATATATATGAAATTAAACTGGACTCCTAGGTAGCCTTCTTTCCTTAAAAGATATGGTAACCAATTTCTACTTGGAGGCAGGAGATCCATGGTAGTTAAATGGTTAGTATGCCAGATTCACAATAGAAAAGGTCTGGGTTCGAATCCTACCATTGGATCAACCTGTGTCTGCTACCATGGTGTGTTTGAGCAAGGCACTTTACTTCCACTGTCTCAACACTAAATAACCTACATGTGTTCATTTTTTGATAAACAGAACCAAAAAAAAAATCAAAATCCTGCCTGTTGATACTGTTGAATGAAAGCCAGCCACAAAAATATTGTCTTGTATGTAACCTTGTGCATGAATACATATAGAGAAAGAGATTGTGAACATATGCTAATAAAGTTATTAACAATGTAGACAAAATATAGATATACTTGATCATTGATGAATTAAGAGGCATGCATTTTTAAGATTCATTTAAATTATTGTTCTCTGCATCATTATTTGTATATGTATGTGATATATTCCTGGTCATCAGGGAGACTCGATAATTCAGACTCTAAAATTTCATAATAAAAAGTGCAAACAGACTTGTAATTCTCCAAGAATTTTGTTATTTACTTGTACGTATTTTAGAGAGACATCCTTCCCCCATGCAGGCTTTGGGATCTTGAATAGGTCCAATGTACCCTCCTGCATGTTGTAAGAGGTGACTAATGGAGACAATCTTTTTGCTCTAGGATGCATCCCATGGTGATATTCCAACTGGGAAGGTCTTAGACTTTTTAAAAGAGTGTGGTTTATAATGAGAATTTTATTTTGCAATATTTAGGATTTTACTTTTTTGCCTTGGTCTTTGTTTTGCCTGCCTTTTGGGCATATCTAAACTTACTTGGCACTATAGTCAGGATTGTGCTGATGTGTCATTAAACACTATAAATACTTACATACTAGATTCTTTTAGAAAATCTCCTGGAAGTAAAAACAAATTTCCTGAAGGCTGTACCAGAAATACTTTATGTATGCATTTTTGGTTATGAATGTACACAGATTTGATTTGTGCAGCTTCGTTGTGATGTGCAAGTCATTGAAAAAACTATTGCAAAAAGAAGTTCCATTTTGTGGCAGAGATTGTTAGTATGTATAACTGACACTGCTTTTTGGGTAGAGTAAAGTAAGGAAGGTCAAGAGCACATGGTTCGTACAACCTTGAAAATCCTTCATTGTGATTGGTTGCCTTGAAAACTTCTTGAATTTTCAAAAAGTTGTTTTTATCTTTGAAAAGACCTTGAATTTGTTCTTATGGCACAGCAATACAAGTAGGTTATTTAGTACCAAGGCAAATGGAGTAAATTGCCTTGTACAAGGACACACCACTGTATCTGACCTGGGCTGATCTAATGTTAGGAATCAAAATGCGGTCTTGAGTTTGACATTCAAAGAAATTGTTTCACCACAGTTGCTGTCTCCATTAGTTGCCTCTTACGACATATATCTACATCCCTAAGCCGGGGGGGGGGGGGGGGAATAAAATAGGATAAAACTGGGTGGATCAAATGACACACAAGTAATAGCCCTTTGCTATAGTGGCACACTAGTTAGTTGTGTTTTTCTTCTTTTTCTTTAGTACCTAGTTATGCAGTATGCAGAGATAAAGTAACACAAGGAAGTAGTTCAATTTTTATAAGATAAAATACTCCTTGAAAACTTTTGGAAGTCCTTGAAAATCATCTTTCTGGGGTTGTATGAACCATGGATAGATTGACATAAAGTGATAAAGGGAATCTTGTATGCAAACGAATTTTCCCTATTTAATCATGAATATGTTTTCCCTTTAATTCAGATTTATTTGAATCTCTTGAAGCTTGCCATTCTCGACACAGAATTTAGTCCCAAGGGTACAAATTTTCCAAATAGCTATCTTACTCTGCAAAAAATGACAACAAGGAAGACTGACTATAAACATGACAGTGTACATCATTCTGTTCATTTGGCAGATTCCTTTTTTAACAATATTTATTGTGCCATTACATGGTTGTTCTTTATTTTGGTGGGAGTTCCATGTCCTTTTCAGAATAATTATAATTGAGTTACCTCCCTTTGATTGAATGGCAGAATAAATATCGTTGCCTTGCTTTGTCTTTGCAGGTTGATAAGTGTGGAAGATGAGCTAAGGCATGAACAAGAGGAAATGCAACAATCCATTCAGCAGAAGCAGAAAGTCATTGAAGCCCAGGAGAAGAGAATTCAGAGTCTGGATAATGCCAATAGTAAGTTGGTGGCAGCTCTGAATCAACTGAAAGAGCATTGTCAGACAACTCAGGCCCAAAATGGACTTGCTGGGTCTTTGAAAACAAAGCTTAAAACAGAGCTCCCATATTTCAAAACTAGCTCATGTTGAAGAGCTTTTGTACAGGACACACAGGAAATCCATATTTTAAGGATTATGGTAGAAAAAGTGCAATAGAAATTAAGCCATTTGAAAGACTTGTTTCATTATGGTGTTTGATAGCCTCTCTAGAAGGCAACTGTGATTATAAGGACTATGCCAATTAGAAGTGTTGTAAAATGGTCCTATTTCCCATTTGATATGCAGCTTGACATTATGTTCAAGTTCTTTATTACATGTGTTTACTCGTGTCTTTCATGTTGCATTTTGAGACTGGTTCACGTTTCATTTGGTCATGTTTGACAATTACATTTTGCAACAATGCCATGGAATATGCATCTGAAACACAGATTGAAATCTTTAGATTTTTTTGAAAATATCTGGCTTTTTTCATGAGGGTTGGATGGTGTCCAATTTGGGGCGGGGGGGGTGGGTATACACAGTCTTGTCATCCCTGCACTGTAAACTTGACTGTCAGATTAGGTGTGTAGAGAAATGGTGTGTCCTTTAAATTTTAATTATCATTTGCGCTAGTAAGCCATAAATGTTTAAATGTTTTCTCTAAGTTGACAGTGCAGTGTGTTTACAAACAGGTTACAGAATGTTTAGCTTTGCAACAAGTGGCATATTTTATTTTGTTCTTACAGCAAGATGTTTGCTATGCAGTTTTGCATAGTTTTATATTACGGCAAGATGTTTGCTATGCAGCTTTACTTAGTGTTACATTATAGTAAGCTGTTTGCTATGCAGCTTTGTTTAGTGTTACATTATAGTAAGATGTTTGCTTGACATCTTTGATTAGTGTTATGTTACAGTAATATGTTTGCTATGCAGCTTTGCTTAGTGTTATGTTACAGTAAGATGTTTGCTATGCAGCTTTGTTTAGTGTTATGTTACAGTAAGGTGTTTGCTATGCAGCTTTGCTTAGTGTTATGTTACAGTAAGATGTTTGCTATGCAGCTTTACTTTGTGTTACATTATAGTAAGCTGTTTGCTATGCAGCTTTGTTTAGTGTTACATTATAGTAAGATGTTTGCTTGGCATCTTTGATTAGTGTTATGTTGCAGTAATATGTTTGCTATTTGCAGCTTTGCTTAGTGTTATGTTACAGTAAGATGTTTGATATGCAGTTTTGCTTAGTGTTATGTTACAGTAAGGTGTTTGCTATGCAGCTTTGCTTAGTGTTATGTTACAGTAAGATGTTTGCTATGCAGCTTTACTTAGCATTATGTTTCAGTAAGATGTTTGCTATGCCACTTTGTTTAGTGTTATGTTACAGTAAGGTGTTTGCTATGCAGCTTTGATTAGCATTATGTTTCAGTAAGATGTTTGCTATGCAGCTGTGCTTAGTGTTATGTTACAGTGAAATGTTTGCCATTTAGCTTTGCATATTGTTATTTTACAGGAAAGTGTACAATTGTTATGACACGACGCCAGGATTCTAAAATGAAAATGTAAATGTCATGTGATAAATGATGTTTATTACTTCATACAGTTGGTATGAAATTGAATTGCCTTTTTTACAGAATGTATGCAGTGCATACCAAGGCCGAGGTTGATGATGCAGTAAGAATATTATGTCAGAGTATGACACAGCATTATTTTTCACTGTGCAATACAGTGTGTAAATAAATACTTGATTTGTAGGTATGCCAAGTTAGTAATTAATTTTTTCAACAGGACATGGACCTTTTCCAATCACTTGGCAGTTAACTTGTAAAACATGTATTGGGGATAGATAGTTGTCAGAATAAGTGGATTAGGTATGCTGAGAATTGAATTCTAAATGCAGAGATTTTAATAACAGAACTATATATTTTTATTACAGACAGAATTAAAATTGGTCCATTTCTGTTATTTAAACTGGAACATATATTTTTTAAGTAATTCTTTCAATGCATGTTTGATTAACTTGCATGCACTGAAATTATAGACTGATTATTCAGGGACTGGTGAAATATGTTCATTAAAACCAAATTGAATTGAAAATGGGAAGAAATTAAAGGGTTGTAATACCATATAGACTAAAAGCAGACTTCACTAGATCCTGAAATTTGTCAAATCTGAGTTGATTGTACGTGGGACCCACTGTATATACAAATACAGTCTTGATTTTGTGTACCATTTTGTTTTTTTTATACGAGTTTGGATGATCAGGCTTCAGCTGTGAGTGTTTTGTCATGCACTGTGTAAACTTGTGATTTTAATACTTGCAGTAAAGTATTGTGCCTTATTAATTAATTGGTGCAGATATTTATTACATTAATGAGCAATCTTATATTTGACTTTGTGTTTAAAAATTTCTCTTTCTGTATGTAAGACTGTCTTTTTGAATTTGTTTTGATGGAATTTTTAAAAAAATAATCAGAAACATGATTTTTCCTCACTTCTCTTGCTGTGTTACATCATAACTTTGTAACCCTTTCAGAATCTTGTAACATTTTCAGAATTTTCATTGAATTGACGGGTACTGTGGGAAAGAAGTTTAACATGATTACATTGTAATGTATCTTCATAATGGTGTTTATGTGGTAGGAACAGGTATAACTCTTGCTAATCATTATCTGGAAATCCATTTTTGTTCTCATTATGTTATTGTATATATATATATATAAATGCCTGATATTCTGTTCCTTAAGGCTTCTTCGAGTCTTTGCAATATAAATATTACATAGAGTGCAATCTCAATGTATGATAGATGTTTCTTTTGGTAATCTCTGGCAAAAACATGTATTTATTTTGTAATTTACTTTTTTGTTAGTTTCTGAAACTGCTGGCCTGGTAACCATTTTTTCTTTCAATCATCATCCCAAATTACACATGAAAAACATCAGTTAAAAAAGTTCTTGGATGTGGCCAGCTTTGATAGATCTTTAACAGTAAGGTGTAATTTGTATGTCTTAATACACATCCAAAGTAGTTAAGACAGATTTTTGAAGCAAGTTTAAACATATACATTGAAGACTTGTGTTGCCTAAATATACTGGTACAAACTCGAATTTCTTGAAATAACTTAGCTCTACAGGTCATAGACCAGACAAAGTTATGGGATGACCTGTTGTCCATTGTTCGTCATCCATCCATCCATTAGCATAAATTTTTTATTGTTGCTACTCCTAAAATACTTGGAGGATTATCATGAAACGTTAAACACACATTCATCCTGAGGTCTAGTGGGTCATAAATGAAAAGGGTGCCATTCGGACAACCAATTTGGCCACCACAGTTGCCATTTTTTAAATAGTGTTCTTGCCGCACTTAAGTTGATGGTCATATCAACATTGGGTTTTCACTAGAAGGCTTATTACAGTGTCTAGTTGGTTCTAGCTGAAAATAGTACTGATCTGACATCCAGTATGGCTGCCATGACAACCATCTTGAAAATATTTTTATCGCTACTCCTGAATATTAGGTCATATTGACATGGGGTTTTTACCAGAAGACTTTTATGATGTCTTGTTGGTCCTAAGTGAAAATGTTTCTGATCTGTCCTCAAATATGTCTGCATAGTGGCCATCTTAAAAAATATTGTTATAGCTACTCCTCCTAGAAGGATGGTCATATCAACATGGGGTTTTCACCAAAAGAGTTTATGATGTCTAGTTAGTTCTAAATGAAAATGGCGCTGTCTGCATCCCAAACAGCCACCATGACAGCCATCTTGAAACTCCTACTGAATGGATGGTAATATCAGCATAGAGTTTTTATCAGAAGACTTCTTATGCTGTCTAGTTGGTCCTAAAATGAAAATGATGCCAATCTCTCGTATCCAATATGGCCACCATTGGTGAACATCTTGAAATCTTCGTCTTAGATTCCTGGAAATTCTTTTCAGCCAGTAGAGCATCAGTCCTTTTAAGAGGCTTTTAGTTCAAATGAAAAAAGAATGTAATGTTACTGTCACACACTGGTTCTTAAAGACAGAATTTGGAAACTGGGTGGGTGTAACTATATAGGTATGAGGTCAGGTCTGGCTATCCAAACAGTCAAGCACATAGCTAACAAAACAGGAATCTATTTAGAGGTCAATTCACTGCCACAGCCATAGAAAATAAATTACACAGCCGAGTCAATCCTCCTTGTAAGTACAGTGAAACAATGCTTATTTGGGCTATATTTATCTAGATGTTTCTATATTCAAACCACAATTTCTGAGAGCAGATTTTCTTCTCTTAGTCTTTGAAATTAATTGTTAATTTGGTATTACTTGCATACCTGTACAAAAGGGTTGAGAATACAAATGTGTTGATTACCAGGGTTTTACTCTATACCAAATGCTATATCATCTGCTTATTTGGAGCCATGCAAAAATATGAACATTATGTAGGGCTAGACATCGCCAGAATTTAGCAAAATTTTTGTTTACTATGGAGTCCCCAACTATTGGATTTAGATTTATGTTAAGCTGATATGGTTTAATATGATTTAAACTGACCAAACATTGAAACTTACTGTTTGGATGAAATGACTCTTCGAATGTCGAAGAAAAGATAGAAAGAAAGAAATACGCTTGTGTTCCACATTTGCGGATTTGACTTAGTTCCTTTTTTTTTGGTAATGAATACAGTTGCCCATGCACAACTCGGTCATCCCCATCTTCTTTAATTTCTTCTACCAGAATCTCTTTCACTTTCCAAGCATATGTGTTTTCAGAAGAGCATTATTTGTCAGCTCTTAATGAAAAATGTTCCTAACAAAGGCAAGCACATAGAAAGAGGCATTATTCAAAGCAAGTCCATGTTATGTATTATTTAGTGTGTGATATCTCTGTATTAGATATTGAAATAAATCCAACTCTTCTCGCATTAAAAGTATATATATATATATATATATATATGTAAAGTTTTTTTTTGTTGTTGCAAACACATGCAAAGAAAATTTACTGTCACTATGTTAGTTGGCAAATAATAGTCCACATGTCTAATCTCAACTTGTAGTTTCCATTACCTCTGTTATGGTTTAGGGCATTTTTGATGCTAAAGTTCTGTTATGCAGTGTTGGTAAATCTGTATAGTGAATGTACAGTAAATGGGGTTTCAGCTTTTGTAAGTAAAGGCATTTTTGATGCTAAAGTTCTGTTATGCAGTGTTGGTAAATCTGTATAGTGAATGTACAGTAAATGGGGTTTCTGCTTTTGTAAGTAAAGCTGATATCTTAACTTATGACTTGGTTATGTTGCTTGTTTGAAAATCATTGTATATCTACATTTATTGTCATTTTTCTTTAACCCATATGTCGGATAAGAGCACAAAAACAATAAAACCATACAAAATCTTGAGATTTCTTCACGTCTTTTACCTCACTACCACCACCAAACCAATCACTAGCAAGTTTTACAATGGCAATTTGAGACAAAAAATCACACACAAACACATGCACACACACACACACACAGGAAACTAATATCATGCTAATAAGATGTTATATAGAAAAACAAAGTTTAGTAAATGGAGTATTAGCAATAAATGCTAAGATACTTGACTTTATTGTGTTTCTTAGAATTAAAGATCTACAGCAATCAGCAAAACACCTGTAAGTAATCATTTTGAAACAAAGCTACGTACAAACATGCACTCTTATCTTCTCTCTCTCTCTCTCTCTCTCTCTCTCTCTCTCTCTCTCTCTCTCTGTGACTTTTTCTTATAAATTGTCCTTTTGTCTTGTCACACCTTAACACATGCTTCGAGTTTCAAAAACAATTTAAGCTCAGAGCTAATTAGCAAAAATTTAACATGGGCCCACTTAAAACATTTCAAAACGGGGAATATCTGCATTCACCATAAATATTTGGCATTCAAAATTTTATATTTTCTTATCTTGCATTGTCAGACCATGCTGATATGGACAAGGAGATAGATTATCACAGTTATAAATAATCTATTTCATAAAGTCTACCACTGCAGATACTGGTAGTCCAGTCCTGGAATATATATCACACAATATGAACATTTCCAAATACCAGTCGTCTAGCCCTGGAACATCCACATACCTGCAAACTTATGATTTTTGCGTAATCATTACAATTTAATATCAGTAATACATAATCTGTCGATATTGCATTGCTTATCTTTCCGGGACGGAAATTACCATCATCGGTATAAGAAAAATTCCATCCTCCCATTAAATTGAAAGTTCCGGAAGTCCAGAATGAGAAGAACACAGACCCAGTCTGTCCCCCACATCATAGGCCCATGCACAGTAGCTATCCTCTTTTTTTTATGGAAGCCATTTTCAATCAGTTGAATTCATCATGCTCTAAAATATTGCCTTTTCTCTTGTCCAGGATGCGTTCTGGCATGTTAATACAGGTTTCCAAATAGTGTGGGTGTTTGCATCCTTAGTCCTGTGTATATTTAGTCATAGTTTAAGTTCCTTTGAGTTTTTAGGCATCTGTTATTCAGTTTTGTCAACAGTGCCCTTTACGTTACCCTTTCCCTTTGGCAACAGGGTAATTCGTAATTGTTCCAAATTTTATCATAATTCAATCATAATTCAATTACTTTTTTTGTTTTTTTTTCAAGACTCTTGGGTAGGTATAGTCTCCCCATTCATCCCCGGAATTGTTTGTGACCTCGATTTTAGTCTACATATAATTTGAGTACATCTGGTTTCATGATTCATTGAATAAATTTTATGTTTATTTTTAGAATCGCTTAGGGGTCTCACACCAACATTATCTTCAAATAGTGTGTTCAGATGGTCTTGCACCATTCAATAAAATCTGAAGTAAGTCGGGCTCACAATCCACTCATTATTATTCATTATAATATTGTGTTTAGTTTCACACCACTCTTGTAAAGTATTGCCGATGTTAGATTGTGTTTGATTACATATCTCGCACCATTCATTATTGTCACTAATACCATACAGACAAGTAAAGTATTGCTGATATTAGATTGTGTTTGAGTACACGTATGACACAATTCATAAATACTATAATCAACACTTTTGATTGTTTCGTCTTCAGATATTTTTTTTTGCAGCAATATGTCGCAGGGTCTGGGCTTCAGAAAGCCAAAAGGAATATGCATCCCACTTGCCTTGCTTGCACTTACTGCCAATACATACATGCATGCATGCATTCATCCATACATACATAACCTCCGTGGCATCTCAAGACCTGAAAGATCAACAACACCGATCGCTCGCATCCGCTTCTGGCCCATAGAAACCGGCCAGGAAGCGCGTTCATTCTGAGCCCCCGCCCCCCCCCCTTGAGTTCACAGCGAAGTTCTTGAAAGGAATGCAGGCCCAGTCCAGGAAGCAACCCTAATTGAAGCCGCCCTTTTGCCCGTCGGTTTCTAGACAGGGTCTCCGGAAAGACCCGGGGAGGAAGTTTGCGGGCTCCTCTCCATTTCCTAAGGTGGGGCCGGCCTTAGGTACTCGCTGTTTCCTGCGGTGCATCCCTCTTCCAACTATTCCCGTGGGTGCTGGACTAACCCTTTTTTCAGAGGTCTGGTCGAGCATAATGGACGATTGGTCGGTCCTCTCAATAATAAACGAAGGATACCGGCTTCAGTTCAAGGAATATCCTCCTCTGGCAAGGACCCCCATGCTTTTCCAACAGTCAAATCTGGCACGGTTAAAGGAAGAGGTGCACTCCGTTCTACAGAAGGGCACAATAGAGAGGGTGTTAAATGGCCAGTCTCAACTTTCCACTCCCGGATATTCCTTGTATCCAAAAAAAGGCGGAAACTTTCAGCTGATTATTGACCTTTCCGCCGTAAACAAGTTTCTTCAAGAGGAACCTTTCAAGATGGAGACTACATCCTCAGTTTGGAGTGCTATAAGGCCCAGAAACTGGAGTATCTCCATCGACATTCAGGATGCATACATTCACATCCCAATTTTTCCTTCTCACAGGAAGTACCGAACGGTTTCGCTTGAACCCGAAGGTTTTCCAATTTTGCGTTCTGCCGTTCGGCTTATCCTCCGCACCCAGAACCTTTACCAAAGTAATGGGAGTAGTCGCCGCCCACCTAAGGTCACTGGGGTTCCCTATCATCCGATATTTCAACGACTGGTTGATCCACAATGGCTTCTTAGAGTCCCTCAGACATGATCTGTCCCGCTGCTGGTCCATAATGACCAGGCTGGGACTTACTCCAAACCTTGTGAAATTGGAGTTAGTTCCATCTCAGGGTTTTGTGTACCTGGGGATGACTTTCCTCACAAACAGAGGATTAGTCCGTGTCCCTCGATGCAGAATAGACAGCATTCTAGCCCTTTTGGAGGCGATGAAAGCCAAGACTTCGTTGTCGGCTCGCCTAAATATATATCCCTTCTGGGGACCTTGAACTTCGCGGTGGACTTGGTTCCCCTAGGAAGGCTGCACTTGCCCTCCCCCCTCCAGTTTCACCCTCCGGGGAACTGGAAACCACACAGGTATCCACTGACAGCTTAGATTACTCTAGGATCGGAATTTCACCACCACTTGAGTTGGTAGGCAAATCGGGTTTCTGACCGGTGTCCACATGCACGACCCCGAACCTCATTCCTGTCTGTTCACAGATGCGTCAGATTCGGGGTGGGTCGCTCACTTGAAGCCGGATGGGCTAGTTCTTCAGGGTTCGTGATCCCGGGAAGAATCTACCCCAAATATAAACAATTTGGAAATGAAGGCGGTATATTTAGCCCCACAGTAATACGTCAACCAAGTCAAGAGTCACTGTGTGAGGGTCTCCTATGACAACACGTAGGTGGTAGTGTACCTCAGGCGGCAAGGAGGCACACATGCCCTTTCTCTTTGCTTGGAGGTTTGGAACCTCCTACGCTGGCAACCTCGGAAGGGATTACCCTTCGAGTTCGTCTTTTCCTGGCAAGAAAAATATTTTGGCGGACAGTCCGTCCAGGAGAGTCCTGGCAGTCCTCACGGAATGGTGTCTGCACCAATCTGTAGCAGAGTCCCAGTTTAGACTGTGGGGGAGATCCTTGGTGGACTTGCTCGCGACAAGGCTAAACAACAAGCTCCCCTTTTACGTTTCTCCAGTCCAAGACCAGGGGGCCTGGGCAGTGGACGCCTACACAAAACAGTTGTTTACGGTTCAACGGCAATTATGAGTCTGTTTCTCTTCTTTGCCAACCAGGGCTTTTCGCAAAAGAAAAACAGCTTCCTTCGGTAGCTCCAATCCCTATAGAGATCCCCAGTCTTAGTCGCATCTGTGGTGGGGATGTTCAAGATCGACTCTGATGCCCAGTTAGGGCTTTACGGTTCTATTTGGCCACTTCTGGAGGGAAAAGGAAGGGTAGGAAATGTATTTTCCTTCCCTGAAAGGGTTCGGCTGATATGTCAGCATCCACTATTTCTATGTGGATTGTCCTTACGAACAAGAGGGCTTATCAGTCCTAGAGGGACCTTTCTTTCGTGAAATTAAACCCCATGAGGTTCGAGTCATTGCTACCTCATGGGCCTGTCTAACTCGTTCGTCATTGGAGAATGTTATGAAAGCAACAAATGTTTATGTTATCCAAGACGCAAGGAATCCATGGAAAGGAACAACGCAGACTTACCCATGACCCATAATAGGGAGGGATGAATACATTAAACAAATGATTGGGGTTAATGATCAACTTTATTCATATACTACCTAATATTGATTTTTTTTCCTTTCCAGAAGTTTGTTTTAAGATTGTTGGTTCTTTTTCTTTCGTTCGTTTTTTTATTTTTGTTCTATGCACCACAACTTATGACGTAAGTTTACATTTTTGTCAATGCCAGTTTTAAACATCTTAAATTAAAAAATTCGTTAAAATGTTTGTTATAAAAATCAATATATGATTTTAATTTTTGTTTTTTTTCCTTTTAAAATATCTAGCGCTATTTTCAACATAGAATACGTTACTTCAACATAAGGAAAAAAGTTTTTAATTAATATACTCTTCTTCTTCTTCTTTTACCTCTTCTTCTTCTTATTATTATTATTATTATTATTATTATTATTAATTAATTAATTAATTAATTAATTAAAAATCGAAGTTTGCAATTTCTTTGAAGAATATCGTTCTAGAAGAATCTGCCAATCTCGAATTTGAATTCTGTAAAAACACTATCAATAAAGAACTCTTGTCTCCTAATCCTTGATTTAAACAAATGTCACATAATCCCATTGATGATAACACATTTCGGAATACAGAGACCCAATTTTGTTGTGTTGAAAAACGATCTATATCGCTATATAACACACTGTACGTATTTTTTATATTTTTGTTAATCTTCAGAAGTTACAATCTAAACGAATACTTAATGATAATATAACTGAGTCATAAGTTATGTCCTTCTAAGCTTCTCATATACAAAATCATTTTGCTTACACTCTTTAACACAAAGATAGTGCTAACAAAAATACAGGTGCCTTTTCAAAACCTCCAAACTTTTGATTTACTATTGTGTCGAAAAGATCAAGTGTATGGATTACCAGTTTATCTGTTAATTGATCAAGATTTTTTTGTAACTTAAACATTACCTTTCGAGCTTGGTATACTTAGGTTCCGTGCCCTTCCATAAAAGATCCTCCAATTGTAAAAACTATGCCATGATATAGATGCCTTTTCTGAAATGATATTGCCATATTTAAAATTGTAGCTGTGTTATAATCAGCTACCTTTTCTAAAGTCGATCACCTTTGTTTTTGCTGTATTGAGTTTTAATTACCAATGACTATACAAATCGTGTGGAACATTTAACCCTTGCTGTAAACTAGGTGTTGTTTGTGAAGTTATTATCATATAATCAACATGTCACAAAAAATAAATGTAGCATATATTTATTAACAATTTAACCACCTTTCGCTCTAAATTCTAATTGCAGACACATACTGAGTGTGTGTGTGCAACGGGATAACAAATCATGTCATCTTACCCCCCACCCTAAGAAAAAGGAAAACAAACAAACACACCCCAAAAAACAAACAAACAAACAAGAAAAACAATGCAAAAAAAACAAAAAAAAAACCAAAAAAACAAAACAAACAAAAAAAATAAATAAATAAATACCCCCCCCCAAAAAAAAAAAAAAACAAACAAAAAAACCCATACACAATGCAATTCTTCAGCAAGCTTATTTTTATATCTAACTCTAGATTTTACAATTCTGTATATAGATAATATGACATTGAAACAAAAAACAAACAAACAGACAGACAAGAAAAAAAGACAAAAAAACACAACAAAACAAAAACAACAACAACCCCAAATAAACCCGACAACAATAAAAAAAAACAAAACACAACAACAGTGCAATTCTTCAGCAAGTTTATTTTTATATCTAACTCTAGATTATACAATTCTGAATATAGATAATATGACATTGAAACAATTTTCTCTAATTCTACATTAAAGCACTTTGAGCCGTTATATTTTTCTGACTACATAGTGAAAAGCTACACTACTAACATGTTTCTTACCACTGTTTATAAAGTGATAACTGATGTTTTCATATTTTACATTGAGTAAGCCCATAACGGGTTAGGAACTGATGTTTTTATATTTTCTATTTAATAAGCCCATAATGGGTTAGGAACTGATGTTTTCATATTTTACATTGAGTAAGCCCATAACGGGTTAGGAACTGATGTTTTGATATTTTCTATTTAATAAGCCCATAATGGGTTCGGAGCTGATGTTTTGATATTTTCTATTTAAAAAACCAATAACAGGTTAGGTACTGATGTTTTGATATTTTCTATTAATAAGCCCATACAATGTTTTGATATTTTCTATTATTCTGAGCAGTCAAACATATTCTAAAGCTGTATTCTTCATACATCTACATTGTCTGTAGCAGAAACCTACGCTTGAGAATCTATTTGTGCAGAAATCATGATAATGCTATCATTACATGACTATTATTTTGTCCATTTGTGCGTATTCTTCAATCAATGGAAATGTAGTACATCTTTAAATTTTGTACTCAGAACGAAGAAGTATTTTTCATGAAAACGGATAAGTCGATTTCCATCTTAATAGTGTGCTCGGGAAGAAATGACTATTTTGAAAAGTCAATTTTGGATTCATCGCAAATCTCAATGATACGGTGACAAGTTATACAAAAATTTACATCTCACAAACTTTTGGAAATTTGATATGGAAAATAACATACACAAAATCTGTGGCAGAACCATTTCCTCAAAGACATGCAATACTACTACTACTACCAATAATAATAATAACTTCATTTTCTGAGGATAATACATTTGGTTCTGAATCTTACTCAATAATAGAATATTAAAACTATAACTGCAACGTATATATGTACAAATATAACTCTACATTCTACAGTGTCTGACACACTCACATGTAATCATAAAATATACATACACACATACATACATACATACATACATACATACATACATACATACATACATACATACATACATACATACATACATATATACATACATACATACATACATAAATTAGATTAAAACATACGTAAGATATACATGTAGATTTGGGAGACAGGAAGGTGCTGGGGGTATCCAAGTTAGGTTTCTCAATTTGTTTGAGATTTGGCATAATCAGAAAGAAGAAATTTGCGAAGCGCACTCTTAAAAGAATAGAGTGTTGGTGTTTGTTTAATATCATTGGGAATTATATTCCACAACACTGCTAGAGAATATGCCAAAACTATTTTGTACAGAGTCGTTTTGAATTTAGGCACATGAAGATTAGAGTACGAAATTGACCGCCGATTGTGTGAATTGATATTGGAAGCTGGAGTTACTAGATCATTAATATATTGTGGAGCCATGCTATGAAAAGATGTATGTGCCAAAATAGTCTTAAAGTATTTTACTCTGTAATTAAAAGGTAACCATTGTAAATTAACGAATAAATGTGAGGATGGATAGTCTTTTCTTGTAATAATTCTAGCGGCTTGTTTTTGGAGTTTAATTATCTGATTAAGATTAGTAGCATTGCAATTCCCCATATGGTACAACCATAATCAAACAAAGGCAATATATATCCATTATAAAATAGTTTTAGCATAGATTCTGGCACACACGAAGACAGTCTGTTCAATAAGGCTATTCTGGAAGATACTGCAGAACACACGCGTTTCTTTTAATTTTCCCACGATAAATGCCTGTCAATAATCACACCTAAAAGTGTTTGGTTTCCGATGTTATTTAATTAAATTCTGAACAAATATATTGATATCCTCTAATTTCTTTATTCCTTGCTTGGGGACCCGGGTGGCCGAGTGGTCTTAAGCGCTCGCCTTTACAGGTCACTGACATCTCACCTCTGTCTGCGTGGGTTCGAGTCTCTGCTCGGCCAACGTGGGTATGTGAGAAAGCTTGTCAGTAGCTTCCCGATGTTTTCCCAGGTCCTTCCTAGCACCAAATATACTGGCCGCCTGTCATGTGCTGACAAATGGCGTTAAACCCATACAACCACAAACCACTTATTCTTGCTCCAATTGTCATAAAAAAAATTTCTTTCTGTGTTTAATTGCATTTTGTTGGTTTTGCACCACAGTATAACAGCATCAAAGTCCTGTTGTAACTTTTGTTCAAGAGAAGGGATTTTAGGCATGTAAGGTTGTGTCATTCGCAAAAAGACCAGTTTCAGTACCATTTATATGGAGAGGTAAATTATATATGAAAAGGAGAAAGAGCAAATGGCCAAGAATAGAGCCTTGAAGGACTCCACATTTGATGTATTGTAATAAACAAGAGATGTCTCACAGAATTAACATATTACTGTGCTTCAAGAATGTTCTATATATAATATGAGATATCAGCGCTAAAAGTTGCTTAATAGAGCTTTTTTTTAAAATAGGGGTCTTTATCTTCCCCTATCAAAATGAACAGGAACTATGAAGCAATTCTATGTTTGCCTACGTGTCCTTATTTTTATATTAGCGCACATGCGTAGATACAATTTCCCTACTATATATTACCCACTTTCAACTAATTACAATACATGTAGTTTGTGCAAGAAAAGAGGGAGTTTTGTACGCTTAATTAGAGCAAATTAGGTTACTGTATACATAAATGCATGACACTTGTGTTCGACCTTAAGTTGTTTTTTTTTTTCTTCTTTCTTTTGAAATGTGTCTACGGAGAACGCCATCAGTCGACTCAAATATAGTTTGCAGCTGATGAAATTGTGTCGTCAATGCATTAGGCATGACATTTTTTTTAGGGCTCAGGTTACTTCCGACCTTTCTTCTGTTGAGGATTTAAAAACTAATTTCACGTCTTACTTATATAAAAAGATTGAATAAAAATGCACCTAGCTCAGAAAGCAATACAAAGTAATTAGAAGATTTGTCCCCCCCCCAAAAAAAAAAAAAACAACAGTCGACATATCAGTACTGATTTTATTTATATTCATGCCTTTCAAAAAGTACCAGAGTTTTCTAAAAAAAATAATCACATAACTAAGGTCGTAATTACGGATATTGCGGTTTTAACAAAAAAATTTAAGTTTTGACAAAACTTTTGCAACTGATAGCATAATAGGTTTTTTTATACCTGAAAGATTTCCTATTCAACATACAATCATGCATACATAGGAGATATAATGAGGGGGTGGGGGTCAATTTTATAACAGGATAAACATATTTTACTGACAAATCCACATTATGCCTGATGATGTGCTGTATTTGATGTAAATGTCTATAATCAATAAATTAATAGAGCTTAATCTACTGAGTCAATGTAACTATAATTAAAGTGAAGAAAATATGATCATGTTTAATGATAACTAAGTGTTATTAAAACAAATTGTGCAAACTAACGTAATTACATTCCAGCGAAAAAATATGAATTTAAATACAAGAACAAAATATTGAAATACAATTGGTATGGATAACAAAAGGGAACGATGGACGGAAGAACTATATACATATGAAAAAGAAAGTAAAAAGAGAAAGTGACGAAAAAAGTGTCTTAAAAACAACAAATGCCACTAATGAAAGTGAAAACTTGTGAAAAGAAATGATCAAATTGTTTTTTTTTAAATTATAAAAAAGTGAAAATATCTGCAATGAAAGGCACGAAATAGAAATAGAATGTAAATTGAAATGTATTATGTATTTAGCATTTTGTACTATGTATTTACGCATTTTGTTGTGGTTTGTTTCAGATTTATATAGTTATACTGTATGATATGTGCTTCTCCATATCTCAAAACATAGTTAAATATTTGTTCATTATCACTTTCAACAAGCTGATAATTTGGATGGAGGAGTAAATCTTGCGTTAAGGCAAGGTTAATTTTGTATCTGGTGCCATATATTGACAGTCCAGAAATGTGTAGTGCACACATCTTTGTCTTGTATAAAGTGGACATTTGAGAAGAAATGTGTACCACATACACAATTTGCTGTTTTCTGCAGTTGGTCATGGAAGAGGTGAATGGTAAAATTACTTATATTATTACCAAACTTACACTGTATACTATTATCAATTATGTTACTGTTTGTTTGGTTTCTTATTAACAGTTAAATTGTAAACATGCAAGGAGATACGATAGGTCCTTAGTACATATGCACCAAACAAAGCTAGCATATTCTTGGATGGGTAAAATATATGCTAATTACATTTTCTTAAAAAGAATTTTTATATGAAGTTCATATTTAAGATGTCGCAAGATGTTTAGTCGACTATCTGCTTCAAGGAAGACATTAGTTACCTGCTATTTCAAGTTGCACCAGAGCATAATATAACGCTAAGATGTGTATGACTTTCTTCGTTGTCAATGGTTACTTCATTAAGAAGGATTTCTGGCAGATGAATATTGCTTTTAGATTTTTTGTAGTGAAAATGACACTTTGGTTTTTGTAGGATTCATTAGAATAGACCATGAATTAGCCGAATCACATACATTTTGTAAGTTTATATTGAGATTATCACCGTATGACTGATGATTGTATGCAAAAGCAAATAATGATGCGTCATTAGCAAATACTAAGTGTATATAATATGAAACATTTTCAGTTATTTCACTTATGTAGAGACGGAATATATATTATACTATTGTGATTTCATACCAAGATGTTTCAGATCAAATTATGCTTTTAAATCCAAACAAACCTGCTGGACTTGACACACTTAATCCAAGCTTTGTTAAAGGACATAGAGACTCACTTGTTCTCCCACTTATACGATAATTTAACAAATCAATTCAATTAGATTGTTTCCAACCAACTGAAAACTTTCCAACGCCAAACCCATATAAAGATACGGGTAAGCCACAAGCCCCAACCAATTACAGACCTATATCAGTTATGTGCTCTCCTTGGAAAATATTTGAGAAAATCATATTTAAAAATATTTTTATAAGTACGTACGAGACTATGAGAATTTAAAAAAAACAAACAAACAGAAATCAGGATTCAAACATAATGTTTTAACAGTAACCCATCTTGTAGAAATATATTATATCGTAGTAGAGAGCCTAGACAAGTCTGTTGTTATTTAATTTCTATTTTGTGATCCAAGTAAGGCATTTAACAAAGTATGACAATCTGGACTTTGTTCAAACTTTAAAAAATGTTGGATTTCTGATACACATTATGATTGGATTTCAAACTATCTAGAGAATAGACAGCAACAAATTATATGTGAAGGTTTTTAATTAACCCGGAAAACAACCCAAGCAAGAGTTGCACAGAGATCTGTACTCGGTCCATAACTATTTTTTCTCTACATAAATGACATAACCGAAGATGTTTCTGGATTGAAATTAACTCTCTTAGACAAAGGTTTTTACTTGGTCTTTTCTACAGAATTCCTAGTTTTCTTACTGAATATTGAAATAAATTAGAAGATACAATTGAAAATAAATCTGTGACTCCCAATTTGAATTTACATTTAAATGCGATTATAATCATGATCTACTAAGAATCATCCACAACAAGCCGCTTAAATACAGTCTTACCAAGATTTAAAATTATAAATGTAATAAAATGAACCAGCAGGAATTACTTCCCAGTCAAGAACTTGCATTGATCTTATCATTACAAATAACTTATCCATGATTAATACTGTCTCAGTCAAACCACCCTTCCAAAGTGACCAATCTTCTATAATGTCAGAACTAGCATTCAAATTCTACACGTGCTTTTAAGAAATACCTATGGGATCACAAAAATATGGATTGTAATGGACCAAAGACCAGCTTTGGAAGGTTTTGACGAGATCAATCTACTCACATCAAATAGAATAGATGAAACCTACTCTACTCTGACTTCAATATCAACCAATCTATGTGATTCTCATATACCTCATAAAACAATAACAACTGAGCCGAAGGACAAAGAAAGATGACTAATGGAATTAGATTAAGTATGCAAAAATGATATAGAATGCATTGTAAATAATAATACCAATGCAAAAATGACAAATTCATATTCACAGTGGATCAACTATAGTCGAAAATGTTGCTTGACAATCAATATAATTCGACAAAACTACAGTATCTTCAATAGTTACAATTCTCACTCCAACATAAGTATATCCGTTCATATAAATGGTAGCGAATGATAAAAAGCTGCACTAAATTCCAAACTAAGGATGAACCCCATTCTTTCTTATTATATAATGGTTGATTTTATATCCATCCACTAGACAATGTAGAGGCACTATATACATAGGGAAATGGGTGCATTAGGAGGTGGGCACTGTGTTTATAGGGAAATGGGTACACTAGGAGGTGGGCACTGTTTACGTAGGGAAATGGGTGCATTAGGAGGTGGGCACTGTGTACATAGGGAAAAGGGGGAACTAGGAGGTGGGTACTATGTACATAGGAAAATGGTGGGGGAACTAGGAAGTGGGCACGATGTAACTGGAGAAATGGGGAAACTAGGAGGTGCGAACTATGTACATAGGGAAATGGGGAGGGTGACTAGGAGGTGGAAACTATGTACGTAGGGAAATGGGGTGGGGGCTACGAGGTTGTTGTATTCAGGCTCTCTCTCTCTCTCTCTCTCTCTCTCTCTCTCTCTCTCTCTCTCTCTATATATATATATATATATATATATATATATATATATATATATATATATATATATATATATATATATATATATATATATATATGGACTGACGGATGCTCAGAAATGCGAATATCACGTTGTCCTCTTTTCGCGATGACAACGACGGTTCATGCGTATGGACACTATTAATTATCTAGGAATTTCTATAAGTTTAGCTCCACAGGGGCTTTCAAAATATTTACATACAAGTCTGAATGTATTCCAGTATTATTGTTCGTGAAAAGTAATTGGTTGCTTTACTCATTTCCTAGAAACGTCATATCATATTACAATGTCTCTCAAAGGCAGCCGACGTCTGGACACCCCACAAGTCTCAAACGCCACACATGGGAAGACCATTATTGGCTCATTGCAGTCATACTATTCTTCATGGTTTCCATCCATCTGTTAGCCAAACTGGGCGAAGTAGTCTTGAAAATGTACGATCTATGTCTCGCTTGAAAATTCAATGCATATGTTCCTACAAAATATAAGAATGAAATCATGTCCCTGTGTCTATAATAGTACATTATTCGATCTATAAATTCACACTTCTTACTCGCAAATTGTCAAGTTATTTATCTTGTGAAAGTTATTTTACAATTACTGGTATAATGTATATGCTGTGATTGTTTTGGTTCAACATATTCATTTCTAGTCCATCAAATAGATTAGTAAGAACAACTTAAAAAGTATAGTGAATTAAATAATACTTTGAGTCACTTGCACAAGTATTTTCTTTGCGTGTGTGTGCCGAATATATATATATATATATATATATATATATATATATATATATATATATATATATATATATGTATATGTATATATATATATATATATATATATATATATATATATATATATATATATATATATATATATATTCAAACAAGGCGGACATTTTCAGCTGATTATTGACCTTTCCGCCGTAAACAAGTTTCTTCAAGAGGAACCTTTCAAGATGGAGACCACCTCCTCAGTTAGGAATGCTATAAAGCCCAGCAACTGGAGGATCTCAATCGACCTTCAGGATGCATACATTCACATCTTAATTTTTCCTTCTCACAGGAAGTACCCAACGGTTTCGATTGAACCGGAAGTTTTCCAATTTTGCGCTCTGCCGTTCGGCTTATCCTCCGCACCCATAATCTTTATCAAAGTAATGGTAGTAGTCGCCGCCCACCGAATGTCACTGGGGTTCCCTATCCTCCGATATTTCAACGACTGGTTGATCCACAATGGCTTCTTAGAGTCCCTCAGACATGATCTGTCCCGCTGCTGGTCCATAATGACCAGGCTGGGACTTACTCCAAACCTTGTGAAATTGGAGTTAGTTCCATGTCAGGGTTTTGTGTACCTGGGGATGACTTTCCTCACAAACAGAGGATTAGTCCGTGTCCCTCGATACAGAATAGACAGAATCCTGGCCCTTTTTAAAGGGTTCGGCTGATATTTCAGCATCCACTATTTCTATGTGGATTGTCCTAACGATCAAGAGGGCTATTGAGTCCTTTACTGAGAGGGACCTTTCTTTCGTGAAATTAAAGACCATGAGGTTCGAGCCATTGCTACCTCATGGGCCTATCCAACTTGTTCGTCATTGGAGAATGTTATGAAAGCCGCGTTTTGCGGTCACACAATACCTTCTCCTTCTCCTACCATCGTTCTTTGGCGCATTAGAGAGAAAGCATATTTTCTGTAGGGCCCATAGTAACGGCACAAAAAGTGGCCGAAGCAGATACCAACATACAGTTGTGGACATTCCTACCGTAAGGGTGAGTATATCCTTTTCATACCAGTTTTTGAGGCATCAGCCTCACACCGCACTGGCAAATTGAGCAGCGCAATAGCGACATATATTGTACTAGTGATATTAAAATGTAGTTTGTTTTGTTGTTTGCTTTGTTTGTTTGTTTGTTTGTTTTGTTCGTTGTTTTTTGTTGGGTTTTTTTGGGGTGGGGGGACCGGGGGTAGTTGGGTGGTGGTGCTGGTGGTGGTAAAACTAATTATAATAATGTAATATTGCAGCTATTCCATTACTTACATGTGTAACATATTGTTATATTTGTTTTTGCTGCAGTTAGTTTCTTATAAAGCACCAACATGGACTTCTATGCAAATGATTAAATACAAATACCAAGCACACCAGATGCTGTAAACACGTGTTGTTGCATCTGAGCAATCTGGCAAACTCGATACACAAAAAATGTTTATGTCATCCAAGACGCAAGTAATCCATGGAAAGCAACAATACGGACTTATCCATGACCCATAATAGGGAGGAATTAATAAATTAAACAAATGATTGGAGTTAACTGAGTTATCAGTTATGTTCTTCCAAGCCTCCCATATGCAAAATCATTTTGCTTACACTCTTTAATACAAAGATAATGCTAACAAAAATACAGGTGCCTTTTCAAAACCTCCAAAATTTTGATTTACTAATGTGTCGAAAAGATCAAGTGTATGGATTACCAGTTTATCTATTAACTGATCAAGATTTTTTTGTAACTTAAACATTACATTTCGAGCTTGGTCTACTTAGGTTCTGTGCCCTTCCAAAAAAGATCCTCCAATTGTAAAAACTATGCCATGATATAGATACCTTTTCTGAAATGATATTGCCATATTTAAACTTGTAGCTGTGTTATAATCCGCTACCTTTTCTAAAGTCTATCATCTTTGTTTTTGCCGTATTGAGTTTTAATTACCAAGGACTATACAAATCGTGTGGAACATTTAACCCTTGCTTTAAACTTTGTTTTGTTTGAGAAATTATTATCATATAATTAGCATGTCACAAAAAATAAATGTAGCACCTTAACCACCTTTCGCTCTAAATTTTAATTGTAGACACATACTGCGTGTGTGTGTGCAACGGGATAAAGAATCATGTCGTCTTACCCCCCACCCTAAAAAAAGGAAAACAAACAAACATACCCTAAAAAACAAAGAAAGAAACAAGAAAAGCAATGCAAAACTAAACAAGCAAAGCAAAACAAAACAGAACAAACAAACAACAAAAAAAAAAACAAAAAACAACCACACACCCCCCAAAAAATCCCCCAAAACAATGCAATTCTTCAGCAAACTTATTTTTATACCTAACTCTAGATTTTACATTTCTGTATATAGATAATATGACATTGAAACAAAACAAAAATCAAACAGACAAGAAAAACAAAACATACAAAAACAACAACAAGAAAACAATAACAACAACAACCCACCCAAATAATCCCGACAACAATAACACAAAAAATAACAACAATGCAATACTTCAGCAAGTTTATTTTTATATCTAACTCTAGATTAAACAATTCTGAATATAGATAATATGACATTGAAACAATTTTCTCTAAGTCTACATGAAAGCAATTTGAGACGTCATATTTTTCTGACTACATAGTGAAAAGACACACTACTAACATGTTTCTTACCACTGTTTATAAAGTGATAACTGATGTTTTCATGTTTTACATTGAGTAAGCCCATAACGGGTTAGGAACTGATGTTTTGATATTTTCTATTTAATAAGCCCATAATGGGTTCGGAACTGATGTTTTGATATTTTCTATTTAAAAAACCAATAACAGGTTAGGTACTGATGTTTTGATATTTTCTATTAATAAGCCCATACAATGTTTTGATATTTTCTATTATTCTGAGCAGTCAAACATATTCTAAAGCTGTATTCTTCATACATCTACATTGTCTGTAACAGAAACCTACGCTTGAGAATCTATTTGTGCAGAAATCATGATAATGCTATCATTACATGACTATTATTTTGTCCATTTGTACGTATTCTTCAATCAATGGAAATGTAGTGCATCTTTAAATTTTGTACTCAGAACGAAGAAGCATTTTTCAAGAAAACGAATAAGTCTATTTCCATCTTAATAGTGTGCTCGGGAAGAAATGACTATTTTGAGAAGTCAATTTTGGGTTCATCGCAAATCTCAATGATATGGTGACAAGTTTTAGAAAAATTTACATCTCACAAACCTTTGAAAATTTAATATGGAAAATAGCATACATAAAATCTGTGGCAGAACCATTGCCTCAAAGACATACAATAATAATAATAATAATAATAATAATAATAATAATAATAATAATAATAATAACTTCATTTTCTGAGGATAATACATTTGATTCTGAATCTTACGTGTAGTCCTCAATAATAGAATATTGAAACTATAACTGCAATGTATATGTACAAATATAACTCTACATTCTACAGGGTCTGACACACTCACATGTAATCATAAAATATACTTACACACACATACATACATACATAAATTAGATTAAAACATACGTAAGATATACATTTAGATTTGGGAGACAGAAAGGTGCTGGGGGTATCCAAGTTAGGTTTCTCAATTTTTTTGAGATTTGGCATAATCAGAAAGAAGAAATTTGCGAAATGCGCTCTGAAAAGAATAGAATGTTGGTGTTTGTTTAATATCATTGGGAATTATATGGAGAATATGCAAACAATATTTTGCACAGAGTCGTTTTGAATTTAGGCACATGAAGATTAGAGTACGATATAGACCGCAGATTGTGTGAATGGATATTGGAAGCTGGAGTTAGGAGATCATTGATATATTGTGGAGCCATTCTATGAAAAGACTTGTGTGCCAAAATAGTCTTAAAGTATTTTACTCTATAATTAAAAGGTAACCAATATAAAGTAACGAAAAAATGTGAGGATGGATAGTCTTTTCTTGTAATAATTCTAGCGGCTTGTTTTTGAAGTTTAATTACCTGATTAAGATTAGTAGCATTGCAATTCCCCATATGATACAACCATAATCAAACAAAGGCCATATATATATATATATATATATATATATATATATATATATATATATATATATATATATATATATATATATATATATATTCCATATTCCTCGCACATGACCAGATTGGTCGCACGCGAGTTTAATCCAAATAAGTAAGTAAATATCCATTATAAAACAGTTTTAGCATAGATTCTAGCACACACGAAGACAGTCTGTTCAATAAGGCTATTCTGGAGGATACTGCAAAACACACGCGGTTTGTTTGATTTTCCCCCGATAAATGCCTGTCAATAATCACACCTGAAAGCTTTTGGTTTCCGATTTTATTTAATTTAGTTCCCAGAACAAATATATTGATATCCTCTAATTTCTTTATTCCTTGCTTAGTGCCCCGGGTGGCCGAGTGGTCTTAGGCGCTCGCCTTTACAGGTCACTGACATCTCACCTCTGTCGGCCAACGTGGGTATGTGAGAAAGCTTGCCTGTAGCTTCCCGTAGGTCGGTGGTTCTGCCCGAGGTTTTCCCAGGTTCTTCTTAGCACCAAATATACTGGTCGCCTGTCATGTGCTGACAAATGGCGTTAAACCCATACAACCACAAACCACTTATTCTTGCTCCAATTGTCATACAATTTTTTTTTCTTTCTGTGTGTAATTGCATTTTTTTGGTTTTGCACCACAGTATAACAGCATCAACGTCCTGTTGTAACTTTTGTTCAAGAGAAGGGATTTTAGGCATGTAAGGTTGTGTCATTCGCAAAAAGACCAGTTTCAGTATCATTTATATGAAGAGGTAAATTATATATGAAAATGAGAAAGAGCAAATGGCCAAGAATAGAGCCTTGAAGGACTCCACATTTGATGTATTGTAATAAACAAGAGATGTCTCACATAATTAACATATTACTGTGCTTCAAGATTGTTCTAAATATAATATGAGATATCAGCGCTAAAAGTTGCTTAATAGAGCTTTTTTAAAATAGGGGTCTTTATCTTCCCCTATCAAAATGAACAGGAACTATGAAGCTATTCTATGTTTGCCGACGTGTCCTTATTTTTGTATTAGCGCACATGCGTAGATACAATTTCCGTACTATATTTTACCCACTTTCAGCTAATTGCAATACATGTAGTTTGTGCAAGAAAAGAGGGAGTTTTGTACGCTTAATTAGATCATAGCAAATTAGGTTACTGTACACATAAATGCATGCAACTTGTGTTCGACCTTAAGTTGTTTTTTTTTCTTCCTCTTTCTTTTGAAATGTGTCTACGGAGAACGCCATCAGTCTATTCAAATATAGTTTGCAGCTGATGAAATTGTGTCGTCAATGCATTAGGCATGACATTCTTTTAGGGCTGAGGCTACTTCCGACCTTTCTTTTGTTGAGGACTTAAAAAACAAATTTTACGTCTTACTTATATAAAAAGATTGAATAAAAATGAACCTAGCTCAGAAAGCAATAAAAAGTAATTAGAACATTTGTCCCAATAAACAGTCGACATATCAGTACTGATTTTATTTATATTCATGCCTATCAAAGAGTAAAAGAGTTTTCTAAAAAATAATCACATAACTTAGGTCGTAATTAAGGAATATAGCGGTTTTAACAATTTCTTTTTAGTTTTGACAAAACTTTTGCAACTGATAGCATAATAGGTTTATTTTTATACCTGAAAGAGTTCCTATGCAATATACAATCATGCATACATAGAAGATATAATGAGGGGGTGGGGGTCAAGTTTAAAACAGGATAAACATATTTACTGACAAATCCACATTATACCTGCTGTATTTGATGTAAATGTCTATAATCAATAAATTAATAGAGCTTAATCTACTGAGTCAATGTAACTATATTTATAGTGAAGAAAATATGATCATGTTTAATTATAACTAAGTGTTATTAAAACAAATTGGGCAAACTAACGTAATTACATTTCAGCGAAAAAATATTAATTTAAATACAAGAACAAATTATGAAATACAATTGGTATGGATAACAAAAGGGAACGATGGACGGAAGAACTATATACATATGAAAAAGAAAGTAAAAAGAGAAAGTGACGAAAAAAGTGTCTTAAAAACAACAAATACCACTAATGAATGTAAAAAAATTGTGAAAAGAAATAATCAAATTGTTTTTTTTTTATTAAAAAGTGAAAATATCTGCAATAAAGTACACGAACTAGAAATAGAATGTAAATTGAAATGTATTATGTATTTAGCATTTTGTACTATGTATTTACGCATTTTGTTGTGGTTTGTTTCAGATTTATATAGTTATACTGTACGATATGTGCTTCTCCATATCTCAAAACATAGTTAAATATTTGTTCATTATCACTTTCAACAAGCTGATAATTTGGATGGAGGAGTGAATCTTGCGTTAAGGCAAGGTTAATTTTGTCCCTGGTGCCAGAGATTGACAGTCCAGAAATGTGTAGTGCACACATCTTTGTCTTGTATAAAGTGGACATTTGAGAAGAAATGTGTACCACATACACAATTTGCTGTTTTCTGCAGTTGGTCATGGAAGAGGTGAATGGTAAAATTACTTTTATTATTACCAAACTTACACTGTATACTATTATCAATTTTATTACTGTTTGCTAGAAAGTTTGGTTTCTTATTAACAGTTGAATTGTGGACATGCAAGGAGATACGATAGGTCCTTAGTACATATGCACCAAACAAAGCTAGCATATTCTTGGATGGGTCAAATAAATGCTCATTACATTTTCCTAAAAGAATTTTTATATGAAGTTCATATTTAAGATGTCGCAAGATGTTTAGTCGACTAGCTGCTTCAAGGAAGACATTAGTTATCTGCTATTTCAAGTTGCACCAGAGCTAAATATAACACTAAGATGTGTATGACTTTGTTCGTTGTCAATGGTTACTTCATTAAGAAGGATGTCTGGCAGATGAATATTGCTTTTAGATTTTTTGTAGTGAAAATGACACTTTGGTTTTTGTAGGATTCATTAGAATAGACCATGAATTAGCTGAATCACATACATTTTGTAAGTTTATATTGAGAGTATCACCGTATGACTGATGATTGTATGCAAAAGCAAATAATGATGCGTCATTAGCAAATACTAAGTGTATGTAATATGAAACATTTTCAGTTATTTCACTTATGTAGAGACGGAATATATATTATACTATTGTGATTTCATACCAAGATGTTTCAGATCAAATTATGCTTTTAAATCCAAACAAACCTGCTGGACTTGACAAACTTAATCCAAGCTGTGTTAAAGGACATAGAGACTCACTTGTTCTCCCACTTATACGGTAATTTAACAAATCAATTCAATTAGATTGTTTCCAACCAACTGGAAACTTTCCAACGCCAAACCCATACAAAGGTACGGGTAAGCCAGAAGCCCCAAACAATTAAAATATTTATGAAAATCATATTTAAATATTTTTATAAGTACGTACGAGACTATAAGAATTTTAAAAAAAAGCATAAATCAGGATTCAAACATAATCTTTTAACAGTTACCCGTCTTGTAGAAATATAATATATCATAGTAGCTAGCCTAGACAAGGCTGTTGTTATTCAATTTTTATGTTGTGATGCAAGTAAGGTATTTAACAAAGTATGGCAATCTGGACTTTGTTCAAACTTTAAAAAATATAGTATTTATGATCCAAATTATGATTAGATTTCAAACTATCTAGAGAACAGAGAGCAAAAAATATTACGTGAAGGTTTTTAATTAACCCGGAAATCAATCCAGGCAGGAGTTGAACAGAGATCTGTACTCGGTCCATAACTATTCCTTCTCTACATAAATGACATAACTGAAGATGTTTCTGGATTGAAATTAACTCTCTTAGACAAAGTTTTTTAGTTGGTCTTATTAGAAGTCCCGGTTTTCTACCTGAATATTGAAATAAATTAGAAAATACAATTCAAAAGAAATCGGTGAGTCCCAATTTGAATTTGCGTTAACATGCGATTATAATTATGATCTACTAACATCATCCACAACAAGCCGCTTAAATACAGTCTTACTAAGATTTAAAATTATAAATGAAATAAATGAACCAGCAGGAATTACTTCCCAGTCAAAAACTTGCATTGATCTTATCATTACAAATAACTTATCCATGATTAATACTGTTCAGTCAAACCACCCTTCCATAGTGACCAATCTTCTATAATGTCAGAACTAGCATTCAAATCCTACACGTGCTTTTAAGAAATACCTATGGGATCACAAAAATATGGAATGTAATGGACCAAAGATCAGCTTTGGAAAGTTTTGACGGGATCAATCTATTCATATCATATAGAATAGATGAAACTACTCTACTCTGACTTCAGTATCAACCAATCTATGTGATTATCATATACCTCATAAAAAAAATAACAATTGAGCCAAATGACAAAGAAAGATGACTAATGGAATTAAATTAACTATGCAAAAATAATATAGAATGCATTGCAAATAATAATACCAATGCAAAAATGACAAATTCATATTCCCAGTATACCAACTATAGTCAAAAATGCTGCTTGACAATCAATATAATTCGACAAAACTACAATATCTTCAATAGTTAGAATCATCACTCCAACATAACTATATCCGTTCATATAAATGGTAGCGCATGATAAAAGCAGCACTAAATTCCAAACTAAGGATTAACCACATCCTTCCTTATTATATAATGGTTAATTTTATATCCATCCACTGGACAATGTAGAGGCACTGTGTAAATAGGGAAATGGGTGCAATAAGAGGTGGGCACTGTGTAAATAGGGAAATGAGTGTATTAGGTGGTGGGCAATGTGTAAATAGGCAAATGGGTGCATTAGAAGGTGGGCACTGTGTACCTAGGGAAATGGGTGCATTAGGAGGTGGACACTGTGTACATAGGGAAATGGGTGCATTACGAGATAGGCACTGTGTACATGGGGAAATGGGTGCATTAGGAAGTGGTCACTATGTACATGGGGAAATGGGTGCATTAGTAGGTGGGAACTGTATTAGGATGTGGGCACTGTGTACATAGGGAAATGAGTACATTAGGAGGTGGGCACTGTGTACATAGGGAAAAGGTGAAACTAGGAGGTGGGTAATATGTACATAGGGAAATGGTGGGGGGGACTATGAAGTGGGCACAATATAAATGGGGAAATGGGGGTACCAAACGTGGAAAGTATGTACATAGTGAAATGGGGAGGGGGACTAGGAAGTGGGCACAATATAAATGGGGAAATGGGGGGAACCAGGAGGTAGGAATTATGTACATAAGGAAATGGGGGGGGGGGGCTACTAGGTTGTTGTATTCAAGCTCTATATCAGTACTTAAAATATTTACAAAATGATCATTTAGTGCCTCGGATATATATATATATATATATATATATATATATATATATATATATATATATATATATATATATATATATAACACCTTGGGTACCCCTGACTTTCTTTCAAATTGGAAAATTTGAATCATTGTCATTAATTTAGAGAAGGATCAGAGAAAGCCAGAAGAGATATAGTCATACCTTAGCTAAGGTGAGCGTACGTATATGAACGACTTTAGTACATACAAAGTATATTATATCTAAAGAAACAAATGGTGATTCTTTTGTACGGTCCCTATAGCAGAATAAAGAGACATAATAATGAACACAATTAATAATATGAAAAGCATACTAATATTATATTGCATCAAGATTTACAATCATGTATGGAGACTACATTCATCGGATTATAGCAGAGTAAAGTATATATTTTCTTCTGAATATATATTTATACCATTTACAGGTTGGAGAAGGTGTTGACGGAAGGACTAAAAGAAGATGAAACAAGCATTTTCGGTCGATTTGCATTCCCTCCTCCCGTGTGAAAGACCTTTGACACTTACCTTCAAAATATAACTATTGATCTGGTATTCCACACATTTCCCTGTAGAGCTGCATATAAATAGCAAGTTTACTCCATTTGAAAGGGTTTCAAATTATAAAGCAGAAGGCAAAAAGTCGGTACTTTGATCTGACCATGACATTGACGATACGACCTTGACTGTGGTACTGGCATACTTTTAGCAAAGATGAATAGATTTGCAAAGTTACATTCCTCCACATGAAAAAGCTACAGAATCACAGGATAAAAACGAAGGACCTAACTGAAGGTATGAATAACGTCCTCTAGTAATGGTACGTGTTTCAAGCTCATCAGTTTTTTCCGGATGACATAAAGTTAGTGATGAGTAAAAAAGAAAAAAGGACAAGAGGAACGCACTGATGGCTGGACGGATGGATGGTCAGAAATGCGAATACCACCTTGTCCACTTTTCGTGATCACAGCGAAGGTTCATGCGTATGGACACTATTAATTATCTATACATTTATATAAGTTTAGCTCCATAGGAGCTTTCATAATATCTATATAAAAGACATGATGTATTCCAGTATTATTGTTCTTAAAAAAGTAATTGGTTGCTTTACTCAGTTCCTAGCAACGTCATATCATATTACAATGTCTCTCAAAGGCAGCCGACGTTTGGACACCCCACAAGTCTCAAACGCCACACATGGGAAGACCATTATTGGCTCATTGCAGTCATACTATTCTTCATGGTTTCCATCCATCTGTTAGCCAAACTGGGCGAAGTAGTCTTGAAAATGTACGATCTATGTCTCGCTTGAAAATTCAGCGCATATGTTCCTACAAAATATAAAAATGAAATCATGTCCCTGGGCCTATAATAGTACATTCTTAGATTTATAAATTCGCACTTCTTACTCGCAAATTGTCAAGTTATTTATCTTATGAAAGTTATTTAACAATAATTGATAAAAGGTATATGCTGTGATTGTTTTGGTTCAACATATTCATTTTTAGTCCATCAAATAGATTAGTAAGAACAACTTAAACAGTATAGTGAATTAAATAATACTTTTAGTCACTTGCATTAGTATTTAATTTGCGTGTATGCCGAATATATATATCTTGCTCTTTCATTCATACTAAAAGGAAATCACATACAAGCAATATTTGTTTGGTTTGAAAATATTAAGTGAAGATTTGTAATATTTCCATTGACTGTTAGCATGCATAGCATGGTTCATATGGGAGTTTTCACAAATCTTACTGAAGACAGTTGTTGAATGAAACTGAATAATACAGTATAGCGGGTTATTTCAGTGGACGTAAAGTCTGGTAATTTTGTCTAAAATGAAGGGTTTGATATTGAACGAGATATATTTTAGCGATTGTAGACTTAGTGAGGTTTTATTTTAGCAGGAATTACCAACATTATTTTGGTCACATTATTGCTGGTTGTTTTTAAGTATATGTTGAATAACCCTCGACTAAATAATTCAATTGAAGACAGAACCAAATGACTTGTATCCGATTTAAGGAGGATAACTCAGGAATAACAAACCAAGCAATCGGATTATGTCTTTGGTTTGACACATCGTTAGAAACATAACGGTGCATGGTATTAAATAAATCTGAGCTTTTGGTTGGGATTCAAAACAAGAATGCTGCATACCCTTTTATACGAAGAACTGTTTGATTGTCTCATGTGGGTTCACAGAGTTGTATGTCTATAGCAGTTGATAGGTTGCGCTACTTGAACCCTTTATCCGTGACAATGATTAATGAATTATGCTGCACGTTCATGAAGTCATTTAATTTATTTATTATTCAATTATTGCACAAGTAGGAAAGATTGGGTGTCCTTTGCAAGAAAGAAACATTGACTTTGGATATTACTATCGTAACAGTGCGGTCACTTTTACTAAGTATGTTCAGACTGGAGACCACCGAAACATTATCATTTTTAAAAAATGGAGGAATGTTTCGTTGAATTTAATTTGAAAATTTCACGAAATTATAACCAATGCGGCCATATTTGCTTTTGCCAATACTAAATTTTGACGGGATTTATCTCCGCTATTGTAGCGACCGTTAAATCGCTAAAACTTTCTCCATCACTAAAATAACCCGTGATACCTTGAAGATGATGTTATAATAACCCACCATTCATGGTTTGAAGTGTTATATTTTGAATGTCGTTAGAATCTAGAGCCCTCTCTTGTCGATATGATTTGTTTCTCCATCTTAGGAAGAAGTGTGATGCTGTGCCCTCCAACCTTACGACCACAGGGTGGTCCAAACCCTTAGAGGTCTCCTTTAGAAAAGAACCTTTAAAAAGACAATATAAAATAATGTAAATCAACGAATCTAATGGCAATGGTGGATTGTCTATCAGGGTAAATCGTTTGTATGCAGGAGTTTTGAAATTCCTTTATAAAATTTGAAACTCGTCACTCTCTTACCACTTGCTAAGGATCTAAGACATTCTAATAATAATATCCACATTATCTGCAACTAGTTAATCTAACTGTTGTCACTATCACCACAATCACCATCGTGATCATCATCATGTACTTCTTCTTCTTCTTCGCTTGTTGCTAATAGTGATGAATTATTTATCTTGCAGCAATAAATATATATTTGTCAGGCAAAAACGAAGACTATTCGTGATAATTCAAATACTTGGTCATACATGCACACGATGGAAAATCCCATAGATTTTTATATTTATTCCTTTATTGATTTTTATGTCAGGTAACATAAACATTTAATGAAATATACATTCAAATAGATTTTGTAAAACTAACCTGTCAAAGTTGGAAATGATGAGCCTTTATCGCATTCGATGTCTAGATTGTTGGTGAATTTGTTCAATTTTTCCGTCTCAATGACGTCTTTCCCTGTTCTTAGTGCCATGTTGTGCTTGTCGCGACGATCTATTTTCAGTATGGTTCGGTTGAAAGCATTTGTATCATTCAGAGAGTCAAAATGTGACAACTTATCACTCTTAGCATTGCCATCATTGTTCGATATAATAGGCCGTGGTGAAACATGCTGGTGTTTCGCTGATTCGTTTTGTTGGGTGGAAATTGATTGATATTTGAACTGTATCTCACTGAATGAGGATTCAAGAACAAGTTTTGTCGTTCCTAATTCTGGGACATTTCTAATTTGAAGATTTGGAGACATGGTAATATGTTCAATTAACTCAATCAAGAAATGAGACAACATATTGCCTACCTTTGGGTCGACGAAGACTTCATTATATATGCATTCAAGATCAATAGTTTTGGAGTTTCTATCATATCTTATGGTGAAATGTGTTTCGTATGTGCCACTGACGTGGGCGATACCTATAGGCTTTATCTCCTGTGCATCTTCTTGAATTTCGTAAAAATCCATATTCGTCATACCAGCCATGTTCAGACCGTGTCTCTCGACATTCCGAACCAGCGAGTCTTTCATCGCCTGTTTGATCATTAAATACGGATAGATGTTATTCTCTGTGGTCTCAGCAACTGAACGCGAATTTCCAGTTATGTATGAATCCAGGGAATCATCAGGATTGATGTGCGCAACCATTGGAAACGGATTGATCAGCCGACTGATGATCTTTCTAAATTGTGGAATATGTACTCTCAAATCTACTCTTGTGATGATTGGAATAGACTTGCTTCCGGTCAGTAGATGCAAGAGTAGCTGGTACACCGATGCAAAAAACTGAAATAGTGTGATCTTTTTATTTTGAATGAAGCTGAATACACTGTCTCGGACTCGGGATGGCAGTGTTATAGAGTAGTACCGGCCGTAGATACTGTTGATGGGTTTGTAGGTTCCATCTCCGAGTGTAATGGGCTCCAATGTGTCTGCCATATATTTCAACCAGAACTGCTGTAGCTCATTGAGTCTTGGTTTCAGTGATCGTTTCCACGTTGACTGTAAATTTGGGAATTTTGAGTTTTCCTCCATGTCCTCAATGACTGTGTTTTTCCATAGCCGTTCGACAAGAACAGTTAAATCCATCTTGATGATTCGAAAGGAATTAAGATCAAACACTATCTTATGTGCTACTAACCTAAGAATTATTTGGTTGCTGTTGCAAAGCCGGATAAATTTCACAGGCAATTCTTGGGTGATATCAATCTTGTAGTTCATTCTAGGATCTCTCTGTTCTGCAACTGTTGACAGGTCAATGTCATTGTCAAATCCAATTAATGAGTCTGAGCCTATGTTCTGTACCGAAACTACAGTGGGCTCGTACTTTCCCTCTGCTGATCGATGAAAAACAGTTCTCATTTGTGGATGTCGTTGATAGAGCGTTTCGAGGAGTTTCCTTAGTTCTCTTCTCGGAATATGCGGCGCTACGTCAAAATCAACAAGAATGAGAAACGTATGGTCACCGGGTCGTTGTTCATAGTCCTTAAGTATGACATCTTGGATATAAGTCACGTCCACCTTGTGGTATGCTGAGTCCCCTGCACTGGCTGTACTTGCTTCCACTACAGAGACAAACCCAGAGAGAATATCATCTGCAAGATCAGACATCGTTGTCTCTTCTGAAAGTAACTTCAAAATGGGTAACTCATAGCCAGTTATTTCCGCAATTCTGTTTACAAAGCTCATAGCGGCCATTGAATCGACGGCTAGGCTCATGAAATGAGTTTGTGGCTGCAGTGTTTCGACGTCAATCAAGAATACGTCCCCAGCAGTTTTATGGACTATACCCAAAATCACCTCTTTTTGCTCCTTTTCTGACATTTCACGAAGCGTCTTCAGCTCTAAGTCAGCAATTTGTGTTGATGCAGATGCTTGTGAGACCTGTTTTATAAATTCAGGGGATATAACAGATTCGTATTTTGTCTTCCAGCTCTTGCTCGCACCCTGTATCAAGTTTCTGGTAAACTGTGGCCAATTAAATGAGTTGTATGTGATTTGCGGGACGTCCGTTGCCAAAGCGTGCAAAAGACATGATCTGATCTGTGGAACAGAAAGAATGTTGAAACCTTCACTACGCATTTGCTCCTTGACTACGATATTGTCCTTTGCCATACCAACGACCAATGGCCCCCAGTTGATACTTTGTCCACATAGCCTTTTAGCCCGTCGGTAGTGAGCCAAAGAATCCATAAACGCGTTCCCTGCTGCGTAGTTAGTTTGCCCTTTGTTTCCTAAAACAGACACAACTGAAGAGTGCATAACAAAATTATCTAGCGATAGGTTAGCGGTGCACAGGTGTAAATTCCATGTCCCCATTACTTTGGGACACAGAGGTCCTTCTAACTGTTTATCTGACATTTGGATCAACAAAGAGTCTGACAAAACTCCAGCCCCTTGGAAAACACCCTTGGTTTGTACATTTGGAAATTGCAGTTCTACAGACTTTATAGCATTCTTGAGGGATGTGGCATCTGTAATATCTACTTGCATGCTCACGATTTTGCACTCATGTTGTTCTATTATATCATTGATCATCTTCGACTGTGATGAATCTGGAGCACGTCTAGAGAAGATAGCAATAACACCTGCTCCTTTCTCGGCAAGTAGGATAACAATTTCCCATCCCAATCCTGTCAATCCTCCAACAACGATGTAACAACCATTTGACTTGAACAAAGCTTCATTTGTGCATTTTGATTTCAATTTCAAATCTCCATTTTTCAACGAAAGTGTCTGTGCCGGGATAGGTAAAACGGGACTCACCTCTGCAAAGTCACTTGTTGCAGGCTTTCTGAAACTCACAGGCTGTTGAGAAATGGTGAATATTTTGTCCTCAACTATTTGGGACGATGTAAGATAACTGTACTTTCTATGTATTGTATCTGACCGTGTAATCCAGCGGAATACCATGGGAAGGGAGTCCCGAAGATTGCATGGTGAGAAGATGCTCTCAGTTCCAAGTGCAACGATTTCAAGATGCATGTATTTTCTCTGAATCAATCGCTGAAAGGGAACCGGTAGAAATTGGCGCAATGTGAGCAGCTGACGAACGTTACCAGTTTCGACACATTTGTGAAACCATTCATGAGTCGATTTCAAATCAATGAGGTAAATTATTGCCATTGGCCTCAAATTTGCGCTCTTGTTAGTCTCCGTTGGAGTTAAAATCGTCACTGTTTGGTTGCAGAATGTGAAAAGACTTTCGACAACTTCTCGGAGATGCAAAGATTCCTCATCTATGATTGTGAAAATATCGATATTCTTTTTTAATTTCTTTGCCAATTCCCATAGGACAGTTGCGACCGTCATCAAACCTGGGCGATAACCCCGAAGTCTTTCAATTGGACAAGTGGCATAGCGCGGAACACGAACGTATGTTCCAGCAATCAATGGATAGCATACAACAAGTTTCGTTCCATCAGCACAATTATCTTTTCCAACATTTAACCCTGTTTCATAGCCAACAGCCTCAAGGCTTAAAATTTGGTATTCGCACTTTTCCTCTTTGTTCCACACTTCTGCGCAATCTGTATCTTGGTCTTCAGTCAGAGAATAGATTGTCTGATTATGAAGACATACTTCATAAAGGTGCACCATTACAAATTCATCATTTGTCTCACCGCCTTTCTCTTGCATGTAATTGTCAGCTACTTGTCCATCTGTTACTATTAAAAAGGGGTCAGAAATTATATCTGGACGAGATGATTTAACCAAGGCCATGTGTCCACCATCCAGCTTACTAGCACTAGATTGCAACCTAAATCTCTTTGCGTTGCAACGTGAAAATGCATTGTAATATAAAAGACCTCCGTGAATTGCAAGTTCTTCTGAAAATTCGAGTGGGAGTTCTCCAGAAGCAACAGCGGAGATCAAAGGACCAAGTTGATCCTTCCCCGATTTGATTGTCGGATTGATGTCAATTAAAGTTATGTTTTGCAGAAAGCCCTTCTTCTTGGACAGCATTCCCTCCTTTATGACAGATCTGGCTAGGCCCCACAGTTCAGATCCATAGATATTAGATTCTGTTATTACTGACGATGTGATAGCTTGAGTTGCTTCCGTTACAATGAACAAAGGAACTAATTGTTGTCTCTCATGCATTAACTTTACTAGCTCCGCTAGCTGTTTGAAGGAAACTTTCAGTTTATTCAATACCACCTCACTGTCCTCAGCCGGTGAATCTAGTCTATGTCCGGGTACAAATATCACTCCTCCTACGTCGTTTGAACCTTCCATCTCAAGAACATCACGAAAGAATGTTTTATCTACTTTCCGTGCGCTCATGTGGATCACTAGTAAGCTACCATTCACGGGGAGATTTTCTATGTCATCCCCCACCTCTTTGTTACATGTCAATGCCAGGAAGGTTTTTTTCTGGCCATCTTTGGCAGCATCGATTACACTATCAAAGGGCAATAGCTGCCAAGATTGCCAGAAGGCAAGGTCAGTGTCATCACTTTTTCCGTCACTAATTTTCTGAGTGTTGAAATTTTGATACTCAATAATAACATGGCCGTCGGAGGAAGTCAGAAGCGCATTGTAGTAGCCTTCAGGGTAAACTTTAGTGTAGGCATACATTTTCTGCTGTAAGAATTGGTTGTATACGACATGCTTAACAGATTTAGGTAGCCTCTTCTCTTGTGTATTGCCTGTAGTGATAACCCCTATCATCTGAAACATGGCGTCTAGCACTGCTGGATGGAGAATCGTCCGATTCAAATCCGCTGATAAGATTTCTGGTACTATTATTTCCGATAAACATTCATTAGTATTCCTCCATGTTCTAATGTTTAATGCTAGGGTATCTCCATAAGTCAAACCAAAATTCTCCAGGCTTTCATAAACGTCACATTCCTGAGTACAACGGTCCCGAATCGATTGCATATCAATTGGTGCCCTTCTGGGTATGGTCCTTTTGCCGATTGTTCCGGAGGTGACCATTGTATCTTTTTTTCTTACAAAGAACTGGAAATTTTTGTCAGCTGCTTCTTTTAAACTTACAGATAGCTCCTGGCTTTTGCCATGGGATGGTGAGACTGGATTATTGAATTCCAATGAGACCTCTATATTGTCTGGAGTAGTTCTAAAAATCTGTGTCCCGATGAAGAATGCAGCTTCTGCATAGGTAGCTCCTGGCACAAGCACTGTATCTTGTAACTTGTGATCGTACACAAAAGGTGTCGAAACTGGATCAATATGTATTTTGAAGTTCCATTTTCCTGTTGCTTGACTTATAAATGGATGTTCTCTCGAAGTAATAGTTCCCTCCCGACGCATCCGTGTGCTCTCTGGTTCAAAGAAACCTCGTATTCTATTGAAATGATATTTTGGAACATCCGTGACTATGCCTGGATTGTGTATTATTTTTTCCCATTCCACGTTTACTCCATTTTCATAAAGTGATCCAAGAGACGTAAGAACAGTGCGTCTTTCGGCATTTTCTTTCATGGAACTAAGACAAAGTTTATCTGTAGAGGGAAGGATACTTTTGATATGCGGGTAAAGCACAGGTTTGGGACCAATCTCTATAAATACATTTAGACAGTCCGCCCTCGAAGATTGTTCAATCGCTTGGCTGAATTTTACTGGATGGCGAACATTTCTTGCCCAATAGGTAGATGTTGAAAGACTTTCGTCAACAATTTGTTTTCCAAGAACTGATGAATAGTGCTCGATTGATGGAGAGTTTTCTCCTAATCCTGTTAGGATTTCTTTGATTTCGTTTTGGCAACCATCAACATGCTTGCTGTGATAGGCACAATTGACGTCCAACACTTTAATAAACACGTTTTCTGACTTGCATTCATCTTTGATGCGTTTTTTAATTCTATCAATAGCATCTGCATCGCCAGATAATGTGCAGGCATTGGGACTGCTGTATACAGCAATATTAACAGCTCCCTCCTCCTCCACACATATATCTTCAACAATGTTGACGTTCACATTGCTGACCACCATCATTTTACCCCCTATCTTGTCGGCAAGGATTCTTGATCTGTGGTAGATTATTATCACAGCATCTGCGAGACAAATAGCTCCCGACGCATATGCTGCTGCAACTTCCCCCACTGACTGACCAACGACAGCATTAGGCTCGATTCCCCACGATCTCCACAGATGAAGAAGTCCAATCTGACAGGTGAATATAGCCAAGTGTCCCTTGAAAGGATCATTTAAATCGGTTGAAGTTTCAAGTTTTTCAAGGATAGACCATTTTGTCATTGAAGTCAGAAGAATGTCGACTGCTGTCACTGCCTCACGAAATATAGGTTCAGACAATATCATTTCTCTACACATGCCATTCCATGTTGTCCCAACACCACAGAAAACAAAGATAAACCTAATCTTCTGAGCACGCGGAGGCTTCATTGTTTCGACAGTATTTAGAACAGTATCACAGCCAGTGATAACGTCTTCTTTCTTGACTGCCAAAAATGAAGCCCTGTAAAGGAAATGATCCCTTCTGCATGTCGAAGTATAGGACACATCAGCTAAGTTACAGCTTCCTTCTTTCTCAAAGAATGATTTCATGTGTTCAACACAACCACGGAGAGATACGCGGTCTGCAGCGGAGACACAAATCAAATGTGGTGCAATTACGTCCATATTTTGTTTAACCTCGCTGTTGGAAACATGAATTTGCTGAACGACAGAATGACTGTTTGTTCCACCAAACCCAAAGGAATTTATACATGCGACCCGGTGGCCTTTCTCATCAGGCTCCCAGATTTCATTCTCAAGGGGAACTCGAATGTCGTACTGATCGAATTTTATTTTGGAGTTGAAATTCTTTTTCTCTAAGTCAATATGTAAAGACCGAACAATAAGGCCGTGTTTCATCATAAGCAGAACTTTGATAACTCCAGCTACACCGGCACTGGCTTCAAGGTGACCTATGTTGCTTTTTACTGAACCCATGGGAATTTTTCTCATCGCTCTTTTCTCCCCAGTGAAAAAGTTCCCTAATGCGTTAGCTTCTATAGGATCTCCAACTGGTGTGCCTGTTCCTGCATGAAGAATAACATGCAATAAACAATATTCGTTCCCAAATTATAATCTTTTGTCTAATGTGTGATCATAATTATTTACTTTTAGTAAATATCGTTTAAAATATTAATGGTCCATTGGACAGGATACGAACGTGCAAAACCTATCTCAGCGAGTTTGTCAAACTTCAGTCACTTTCGTAGACAATTTTCACCAAATCGTCCTTTGGAGGTGTGGATTCAACTTGGCTTTTCTTCCTTTAAAGCCTTAGCATTATTAACCAAAATTGAAAGCAGGCATATACACTCTTAAAAATGGAGCTAAACTTGATTGATACTGTAATGTTACTTTCTATCAATTCTGTAAGATTTGCAACAATAATTTACATTTCAGAATATTTCTTCATTTGGGTTATTTTAACCCTTGATTTCATGTAATCACTGCTACAGAATGCATCAATTTAATCAATTAATCCTGGAATACTATAATTTATTCCAAGCATAAAATTAAATGGATTAGTTAATGAAAATATATATTATCTAATGTAGACATATAGCATAGATATATATATGGCTATATAGAGAAAGATTGATATATAAGCATGATTCATTTTGAACTTGTTAATAAAACAAACTGCCCTGTCTGTGTGTTATCGCCTCTTAGTAAACATTGCCTTGTTTGATCACTTTATTAATCATGACGCCATCGATATGACTTTGCGTTACACATATTAGACTTTTGATATTTAATTTGTGATGTCATGACGTCATATAATGAAAACGCTTAATGTCTGAAGGACTTACACTTACGTCAAAGTCTTATGAATAAAATCAGTGATTTTTGTAAAAAGAAATAGAATTTCATATTTATACTGATTTTAAATAAAATTTGAGCACCGACTTCAATCTTTTGCGTATGAGCACGACGATATAAATTTTAAAAAATGTGCATTAAATTAGTTCATTTTAATGAAGACGATTGCAAAATCCAAAATACCCTAAACATTTTAAACTAAGCCGATCTACTCCCCACCTCCCTCCACCAACAATCAACGCTATTTTCGGAATTAAGTAGTCCAATTGCTGAATCGGTTTGCTCAGAGAAAAAAAAACCTATTACGTAAGTTAAGCCGGCTCATATATTTAATTCATATCCTGTATTAATATATCTTTAAATATAGGGAGAGAAACTCATGTCTTCATAGAACAACGTCAAACGTTCTACACCAAATGTGGATATTTTATTGTAAAATCCTTCATCAATTAAGATAGAACTGACATACTCTTCATCTATGCTTAATTTAAAAATATGAATTAAGAAAAAATATATCGTATTCTTATCGCATACAGATACAATTCCATTTTTTCGCGAATGGACTGAGTTTTCTACCATGAGGTTGGAGATAAACGCTCAAGTGATATTGATCTGGAATCGTTTGTACTTTGGTTAATTCTGGAACTTCTTTCCTTTCCCAAACATGTTTTAAATGGAAACTAACAAATCCTTGTTCCAACATATTACATTTCAGTTACATATTTTTCCAAGCACTTTGTGCGGTCGTCTGAGACATCGTCTAGCAACTGCAGCTTACGGCGAAGTTTCCACACAACTTCCTATGCATTGAGAACATTCTGATGCCGCGGAGACTGAAGAAAAACTAACGGCCATAGAAAAAGACGTCGATAGATTTGAGGAGATTGTATTTGATTTTCAAAGCAACAGCAAAATACTGATTTACTCGAGCAATGCCCCATCCAATGTATGCCAAAAAAAAAAAAAAAAAAAAAAAATACAATAAAAAAAAATATGACCCTGTACTAGTCAGAATCTTGTAATTACTGGATGTTCAGTTTGTAACGAGAGGGGTAGAATTTCGCAACAGACTGACCCCAAATTCTTAAAATTTTAAACTGATGAATCTAACATGGAGTACACCACTCTAAGACATAAGACAATTCAATAAATAAACAAGCTTATTTGATTACAACGTTGAAAAAACACAAGAGAAGCAAATATATTCAATTGGCACAAGCACCTGGCCAGTAAAATCCGTAAAGTTCTTCCATGAGAAATCTGACAAGACATACAAATTCCGATTTATATACTGCAGCATAGAGGGGCTAACATCAGTTGACAAATGGTATACACATGAACCTGTAAAACCAGATCAATTCTCCTCATTCAAGCCATACATTTGCAACATTGCAGGAGTCCAACGTTACACTCACTCAGCAAAACCAATTCAAGATATGAGTGATCTTGGGTTTTGATACCAAAAGATTTTATGTATGACAGACCAAAAGGTTGAGGAGTCTCTGAAACGTTACATTTGAAGAGCTAGCAATGAAGAAATCCAATTGATCAGTTATGATTTGGAAAATATGGCTACTGGTGGTCAACATTTGTCTCTATCTACTCATTACATCAACCCCCATGTAACTTCAACACAGAATATGCAACCGCATGTCAAATATCCGAATAGAAGTTTAAACAATGTAATATCAATGCTTTTCATGAATTCCAACACTGAACTATGTAACCAAGTAAAGCATGTGGCATGCTTTGCGTGAAACTCTATCCTCAACAACTGCACATTTCATCCCACTTTTAAATAAAAATAAATGGACCTAAAGGATGTTCGCGCTACTTATATGACATACAGTTAAGTTGCTGCTGTTGTCGTGTATAATTAATTTCATAATTCCTCTTGTTTGGAATGGATTACTTCCTCTTGTTCATGTTTCTCTTTTGTTCATTGATAAGTTAATAATTGACGGCATTTTTGCTTCGACATTGCGTTTGCAAAATAAATCAGTTGTTTTTATTCAGGGTCATGGCCATATGACTTAAGCAGCGGATCTTACTAACAGTGGACACGAGGTGTATTTAGTTATTTATTTATTTTTTAGGGTAGATGGGGTGGGAAGGGGGAGATCGAAGTGAGTAGAACACAATAACAACGAATGATAAACAGGTAAAGCATGGAATTGCAAGTCTTTGTGACTCTCATCCGCTCCTGTGTTGTGATGCTGTACAAGCTATGTATTCTGGCGCCACGTGAAGAGGTTCATGAAGGAAAACTACGTGCTACCTAATATACATTAGTTTGAATGGAATCTGGTGACATGACAACAGAAATGAGGAAAACTGGAATTATATGGATTATAATCATGATTGGGTCTTTATCGAAGTATAAATGTTACCTAATCATCCACAAAGTTAACATAAAATCCTCCGTACTTTATTTCATCTGTGAATGATTAGGTACAATTTCGACAAATACCGAAACATGATGGTTATTCCTATAGTAATTTAAGGCACACTGAAACCTTTTCCTCTTCGTCTTCTGGATGATTATGCGATTATACGCCTACATTTAAAATAAACTCTCCTATGAAACAAGCCAATAAAAAATCACTTTATTAAAATATAAGTGCTTGTTTTGATTTTTTAGAGTATCTGTATAAACAATGGAGCTATTCTGAAGGCAATTGTTTCAGCACAATCTAACTTTGAAGGGAATTGTCTTTCTTCTCAAAAGCTCATTTGTTGCCTGTTTTCCCTTTTTGATTCACGCTCAGTTCAATAAGTGTTATAATGTCAAAGATATATTTTTACATATTCTTTCTTTATTTGGATGTGTATGAATAAGAACATCGCATATTAAATATTGATATGAAAATATATACCTATAAATTGTCGCGTTTATATTCGTAAAGATGACAAGGTAAAGACGCAAAAAGGAAAACATATACCGAAATAAACAAGAAAATAGACAATAAACTGTAAATCGCGACTAACAAGAACAAATACTCGCACAAAGGAAATTTTGCAACACATTTTTAAACGTCACATTTTTAAAAATAACAAATCTGATTTATCTTTGTTTTCTAAATCAACTAACGACCCACTATAGATCTGTATTTTAGCGTACATTTGTCTACATAAATAATGAATAGAGCCGTACAGATATTAATGTATTAGTATCGAAAGCGATTAAAAATGCATTTTAAAGCATTGAAAATTATCAAAGATTTCTGAAAGGGCTACTTGATAAGGGCAAAACACAGATGGAGTTTCCATCCTTGAGGGTTGAAGAAACCACAAACAAACATAACAAACCGTGAGCTTCAATATACTGTATCTTTGATTTGTCAATGTCTTGTCCTTCGTATACTGTTCTCAGAAGTTCCACCTGCTGTTGCTCTGAAGGAGCTGTAATCGGATGCATTGTGGAACCATCCTGGTTGCATCCGGTTGTAATTATTGCCCAGATCTTCCTGTCCTTCTTTAGAGCCTAGATAAATTGCACATTATTACCTAGTAAGTTATCTCGACTACAGGTATTTTTAAATAGCATAATGAGACATACAGAGGTAAAGGTTGAAATGAAGGTAAAGTCTAGATTTTCTCGATAGATATATAAACATTTCATTAACAGATTATGTATATCGTTTGGATTCTTGTAAAATGCAGAAGAATTCAAACGTAAAGCAATTAGTAGAAAGATGTCGATGGATATATGTGCTGTTGATACATGTTATTGATTACAGTAACCACAGATATGAAATTGTCTTTTATTAAACCATCGCTGTTGTTCATGACTACTACCAATAGTTATAAATTAAGTTAGTAGTTCTACAGAAAGAAAGTTTCATTTATCGGAAATGAATCAAATTTTACTATTTACACTTTTTTCTGTTATCACATGATAAGGTTTATTGATATACGTTTAAAATCACTTCGGGAGGACTAACATCAAAGTCTTTTTAGCAAAGAAAGGCGTATGAAAAATCGATTATGTTTGAAAGAATAAAATGTATCATTAAGACGAAATAGCTACGAATTTTAATTAAGGTTTGTGCAGTAATAATAGAAGCGAAATTACAGGTTCATATATAATCAATAGACACTGTCGATGAATTTCGTTCAAAAGAAATAAATGCAATGTATTGATCATGTACAAACTACATAAATATTTCTCATATCAACTGACTTTTTGTTTCTTTAGTAAATTGTGTCGCAACTATTCAATTCATGTTAAAAAATCAAACATTAACGTGACTAAACAGATATAATTTTGACATATACGAGAATGTCATACTGTGAATCCACTATTGTTTCTTTATTTCATTGTTGCTACAACAGCAGATTTCAAGATATTACTAACAATGATTCATCTTTGAAGACAAAAGTACCGTTTCCGTAATCCATGTATTTTATGTACCGACCAAAATGCCAGCTTTTGTACCGTCCAGAATGCCAGTTTATGTACCGACCAAAATGCCAGTTTATGTTCCGACCAAAATGACAGATTGTGTCAGTTTATGTACGGACCAAAATGCCAGTTTATGTACGGACCAAAATGACAGTTTATGTATGGAAAACAATGCTAGTTTTTTGCAAAACCAGGAAAATGATAAGCAATAAAATAGTGAAATCGCCGTATTATCTATTTCAATAGACAAGGACTATATTGTGTAGTTGTGCATAATTTAGGATATAATAATCATGCTGTATTTAGGTGTAATTCACTTGATTGAGAAATATTTCAACAAATACGGTAATATTCCACTTAACTACAAATCGGTCAAAATATATTGCATAGGTAATGGAATGTAAAACTAAACTTAGACCCTAGTATAGGAAAGTTAAATCCGATGCATCCATGTCAATACGCTGCATCAATATAAAGCTGGAGGCGGACATTAGATTATTAGAATCATATTTGTCGTCATGTTCTGAAAAGCTCGGTTACATATAAATGCAATATTTCTAATGACATTTACCCTCTTAGACTTAATATGGACAAATATTAATATACAAATATTTAGTCACTGTATTTATATCTATAAATTACGAAACTGGGGCTGGCATATACTTTGTCTGAAAAATTTTAACTTTAACAAAGGACTTGTCACTTGATGTAAATTTGAACGTTATTATGAATTGCACTGATATAATACATGACTATATTATATCATAAAAGCAATAACTATAAAAAAAGTAGATAAACGAAAGCCCCAAATGTCTTCTATCATGTACTCTTTAACATCAGTAACGAGTATTACCGTATCTAGTTTTTGTAGAATTACTACTCCGCATCCTTCACCTCTGGCATATCCGTCTGCCATGTCTGAAAACGCATGACACTGACCTTTGGCGGACATCATCCGTGCTTTACATAGTGCTATGAATGTTTCCGGGTATAAGATGCTAGTGACACCTCCACAAATTGCCATCTGGGTTTCACCTATCAACAACAATAGAATATGTATAATATGAAGAGAAGCAAGACTTTGCATGCGTACAGTGGAATTTCCTATTTTACCTAAAACTCTAACAATCAGACCAACATTAAATGTTACTAATTTATTGTATTGTTGTTGTTTGTCTTCTTGATGGCGTCATTTGCCCGCAAATGTGATGTGGGTAGTAGTATATAAATGGATAGGACTGGATCATTATTATTTTGTGTGTTCGTACATCCCGTATAAGGGATTCGATAGCATTACAAAATCAGACTTATAGAACTGCTGCTACACCAATATAATAGTATACAAAAATATATCAGAGTTGGATGAATCACATTGCTGTGTTTGTACATCCCGTATTAGGTTATGAGAACATTACAAATCAAATTTAAAATTTGCGAGATCAGCCACTTCAGGTGTATATAGGATATTATTAAAAAAAAAAAAAAAAAAAAAAAAACCATGATGGACGACATACTACTTTCTTGATTATAAATAAATTAAAAATTACTTGACCATTAAGACAACGAGAACAATTAGCGAACAGCATAGTCTGTGCAAAGAACATCATTAATTTGTTGGTTGTTTTTCTTTTTTCTCTCACAAAATATAAACAATGGCACAATGCTAAATTGTGATAAATTCAACTATTTCATGACAATATTGTAAATATAAATTTATGAGTTTAACATAAAGCAACAATGTAGGTATAAACAGATAATGATTGTTTATTTTGCAAGTTTTGAAAATTATAAAAGTATTGTTCATAGTTAACTGTGTTACAAAATAACACCCATGAGATGAAAAAATATATACTACACTGTTCTATAAAAGGTGAAGATTTTTAAATTATAGTTAATAAAAGTAACATTGAAATAAGCAACAACAACTTTGAAACAGTGCAATACGAAGATGGAATAAATTACGTATTTGATGTTGATAACTACACAGATTTGTATACAGCTAAATTTACGGTAGAACTTGAAGATTGGGTAAACTCTACGATGTCAATCTACAGTGATTCAACAAAAACAGAGATAACATTTCTGGACAATACGCAGTAATGTAAGTGCACAAACTGCATATAAAATGAACGGAAATTTTGTTTTCATTTTTAAATTTAAATTTTTTTAATTTCAAAAACATATAGACGCTATAAACTAATAATATCCATACCTTTATCTAACTGGCACGTTCCGGTCATATGCCACGTGACTTTTTTGTCAGCGTCATGAACCATGGATGCACTTCCAGAAATAAGTAAACTTACACACGCTCGGAAAAAAGGTAATTCTGAACTAATGTGCATGAATGCCCAAAATTTTATAACGATGATTAAATGAAGTATATATAGTTGAACACTTTCTATGGTTATTTGAATAGATTCTCACAATATTATAACGAACGCGTTAAAATTCATGTTAAGTTCACGAAATATGGCTGTTCGAGGATATTATACATTACTATAGATACTAGCAATCCAGCATGGTCATGATATCGTACATGACTATAGATACTAAAAATGAGCATGGTCATGATATTATACATTACTATAGATACTAGACATCCAGCATGGTCATGATATTATACATTACTATAGATACCAAACATACAGTATGGTCACGATATTATACATTACTATAGATACTAGACATCCAGCGTGGTCATGATATTATACATTAATATAGATATTAGACATTCCGCATGATCATAATATTATACATTACTATAGATACTAGCAATCCAGCATGGTCATGATATTATACATTACTATAGATACTAGACATCCAGCATGGTCATGTTATTATACATTGCTACAGATATCAGTGATCCAGCATGGACATAATATTATACAGATACTAGCGGAAGTATTCTTCTGGTCAATAGTCAGTTTTATGTCTGATTGGAAACATGTCTGGAACGAAACACACATATTTATGGGGTTCAAGTGACTAAGCAGGTGGCGAGAGCTCATCAGTAATGTTTATTGACTTTCTGTTGCGTCGTAAATCTTAGCCTGTGTTTCTCTATGGGGAATGCTTAGCAGCTGTGCTAGTAATTGTTAAATTATTTACAATAAAAAGTCTGTGGTCCAGTTTTTCGTTTTAATTTGTGAAATGCTAAAGTATGGCATTAGGTATTCACCTGATCGTATGGACTGTATTCCAAGATGAATGGCAACCAAGGACGATGAGCAGGCGGTATCGATAGTCATGCTGGGCCCAAGTAAATTATACACGTAGGACACTCTGGCTGATATGATGCTTGAATGCATCCCGGTAACCGTGTAGTTGGCATCCCTCTCCCTTTCATGAGTTTTACCGACCTTGAAATCGTCATAGAGGGCCATCTTATAGTCGTCGTTCATGCATCCTTATTCAAATAAATGCCGAGGTGCTTGTTAAAAGTTCAAGAAACATCCAAAAAAATTTATATTACTTATTTTTAATTCTGAACTCTAGAATCCGATTTGCTATCCATCAATTGTCTTCAAGCTTTACAGTCATGTATTGTTTTCATTTGTAAAAAAAGATAAAATATAACGATCTATTAAGACAAACTCACTCCCGGAACTCACTGCACTAGACAGTCATATATGTCAAATCAATCATCTGCACACTTTCCATTCATTTTGTGTTTTCATATTAAAAATAAGGCTGAGTGCTTTGTGCACACTTTTGACTGATGTCGTGAAAAATATAACGATCTATCAAGATGAACTCACTCCCCTAGACAGTCATAAATATCAAATCAGTTGTATGCACATTTTCTCGCCTTGTTTTATTTTAATTCCCTCTCCCCGCCAAAAAGCCTCCCCCCCCCCCAAAAAAAAAAAAAAAAAAGATTGAGTGTTGGTATCAATTGGTTGTCTGACAGCACGGAAAATGTAACGATCTTTGAACTGAATGAAGCGTACATTAAGAAATAGATTAATAAGAAAATTTCTAAAAAATTGATTAAAAAGAAAATTATTACTGTTCGCAATTCGTACACTTAATGTTATCATGAGAGAACGCCTAGTACATAAATATATTATTATCACAGTAACGCGATCTTGATTGCTAGATCACGTCGAGTTGGCAGCATAAGAAAATCCGGGTAATTATGAGAGACAAAGCGTCGAGTCATGATCCGGATTTTCTAATGCTGACAACAAGACGTGTTCTAGCAATCAAGATTGAATTACTATGATAATGATATTTTAGTTATATACCTATCAATTTTCAGATAATTTAATAAAATCAGTTTAATTAACTGAAAAACAGAATAAATTGCTTAACATTTCAAGCTTTTTGAATACAAACTTCATCCTTAATCGTGAACCGAATTACATACTGATCACCTGATATGCGCATGAATATTGCAGTTTATGAATGAAGCACGTGAACAACAGTCACTCTTTTTCACTACGATCACTGTAAATAACACGAATTCTTACACGCATGGGGGTAGCAGACCCATATATATGATTTACAATTATTGTACAGTTCTCAAATTTTGCATCACGGAAGATTTCAACAGCTGAATGACTCTGAAAGTTTATCTCCGAGGCCAGGCTAATAGCGGTGTGAGAGGCCACGATGGGGAACTTGACATTGGAATGACAGCATTATTTTGGTAGTTATTTACAACGGGATTGGACAAATTGATGGAACTTGATGATACAGATTTGTTGCAGAGAATGTTACTCATTTCACTTTGCATGCTAATTGAGGCTACAGCATAGTTGTTCACGCTTGTTTAGTATTAACCGCGAAACATCGAGGAAAAAGTAGTTCAAGCCTCTTTTGAGAGGATGGTGATACCGAATCGGAAAACGAGAGTATCGTTTTCCTACTTATATGAAATGACGG